>SNQJ01S0017226.1:71625-88956 GCA_010110895.2 Picea sitchensis
GCGCTGCCCCTGGACCCCCGCACAGGGGGCTCCACCCCCCTGCACCCCCTCTAACCCCCCTGCGCGTCCGACGCATATGCTCAGACACTACTACTCGTGCAAAGAATATAACACATACCCAACACCAACCAATGCTCTATAATAAGGAACCTATCTAATATTTTGGAAATCCTTTTAGCTCTAGTTTGGTGATTCCACCATGTAGGGGAGAGCTTTGCAGGTTCAATGTCAATAAAATCAATGTCTTCTAACTTTCTCAAAAAATACCCCAAGCGACTTTCATGTTGTGTAGATGGCCCAAAAATACTTGAAACACCAAAGGAAAACTTTAGATCACTCCAAATAATATACAAACCCTTTTTTAACCAATCTCGATTAAAAACCTTGTCCTAATAATTAACTCTATCAACATATAAACCATAAATTTTGAGCACTGAGAATTATTTCTCCAATCATTATGAGAACAATGTAAGCCCCAAACCTGAAGAGAAAGACCAAATATAATAGAATTCAAGGGATCTCTTTGTCCACCTTGATATAATACCCCCTAACTTTCCTCTAGCATCTATATATGCAAAATATCAGGCCCATAGGCATTTCTCCATGTCAAACATAATTTTTCTTCGTTCAGACATAGTTTCTTAAAGAAGTATGTGTTAGGGTTATGAACATAAACCACCCTCTCAAGTGCCAGTTTTTGTGATTAATTGGAAAAATATCTACAATTTAGGGATAATAAGAACATTTAGAACCCTTTGTAGGGGTATTTGATGCTCTAAGGATCCCTTTCAAAGACATTTTTTCCCTAGAAATAATCTCATTACAAGATTGTTTCTAACCAAATGATTTTTTGCTTTGATGTAAACCCTTTGAACACTTGTTTTCTAGAAACCCTAGGCCCCCCTCTATACTTCTTGAAAACACTGAACATCCTTTATTTCAATATCAAAAGTTATGCTTCAAACCATCCTCCTTATCTTCCCTATAAATAAGACCAAAAGGATATTTGTCATCACTTAGATATACAATGTTTATCGAGTAAGAGGTTCCCCTCATCGATCTACTCAAAACCTATGAAATTTTGACAAAATTTGACAAGTGAGTGCCCCTAATCCTAGACAGAATCTTTAATAAATATACCTTCCCCACCCATTTTTCAAAGTCATCAAAGCATCCCAATTTCCAAATTTTAATGCATGATCATAAATTGATGTGATCCAAAGACTTAGACTCCTTACCATAAATTATATTTGATCCTCCAAGAGTTCCAAAGCTTGTAATGGTGCCAAAGGAATAACATGATCCCAATTTTCATTAATTGATGGAGCACGTTCCAACTGATATTTGATGTGAGAAACTCCTCCTTGATAACACCCTTTCTAGTTCCTTCCACCACCACATAGGATATCACCTCGACCTTCTCTCGAGAATCCAAAGAAGGATTCTCTCAAATATTCCCAAACAAAGGATCGGCTTTAGGTTCTTGACGATTCGAATATTTCATCCAATATATTAGACGACTCTCCACAACAAGGTGATCGTGCTCATGACAACAAGTATATTGAAATGGGACCCCTTCATAATCCAAAGTTTGAACCACCTCTAGGTTTTCTTTTTTTTAATATGAATACAATATGACAACTCGTCCTTTATAACCACTCCCACCATAATTATGGCCATCGATGTCATCACTCCCACTTCCTTGAATGACATATCCACTTCAGAGAAATGACCAATAGAGTTGTTGATTGCACATAGAACATCAACTGACTAGAAATAAATTGGAAGGCTCATAATTTTTACCCACAAAGGAATAAACTCCACCTTCTCAAAGTTTGCATTGAATGAGGGATTACATCATTTCAATGGTAATTGGATCACGCTCAACTTTTATCAAGAATCCAAAATCCTCTCAAAGTCTTGAGTTGAGTGAAATGTCATTGCTAACTAACCCCTTGACAAAATACACAACATTGGATTGTAACCGAGGAATGAAACCAACAAATATTCAAACCAATCATTAATCGTCTTTTCCCCCAACATCAACCATGGAAATAACTTCATTAAGTTGGGCATCCTCACCCTTTTTCTTTACACATTTTCAGTGTTTTCTAGGCCTTCCTAAATATGCACCACCCATATAATTAGGAGGAGATCCTCCCAAATTATAACGCTTGGGAGGACCAAAAATTAGATGCTTTGGAGCCCCAACACAAGAACAAGTTGAAACCCCACTCAATGCCTTCAGATATAACAACACAAAATGAATCCTCCTTCAAAACTTGGAAATATTGTAAAACTTAAATCCATCCTCGGATCCACCCTTTCTCAATTGTAACAGAGGAGAAAATTTGGTGTAAGACCCAAAAAAGATGAGGCTCCATCTCCAAGGTGTCTTCATCAACATTAAAAACCACCATTCCACTGTACTTATCAAAACTGAGATCGTCATTACTCTTCATACCTCTAGGATTTTCACTCCCAATCTCATCCATCGATTATTTTTAATATTATTATTATTTTGCAGATTTTTTAATATTATCATTGAACCCTATGTTAACAAAGCCTCGAGCTTCTACGAGATCTAGTTTACCCTTGGTAGCATCCTTAGAATGAGGGGATCTACCCAATGGTTTTCCTAGGGATATGTATTTCATGAAAAATAATTATTGTTATTGTTATATATTTTGTTAATAATTTAGTCGTTTCATGTTTAATACATTTATAATTAATTTAGTAATTGCATCATCATTATATGTATCCTTGGTTTAGTAGTTTCATATTCATTATATTTATTACTAGTTTAGTAGTTTTATATTCCTTTTATTTTTTTTACTCATTATTATTCAATATCAATTTATATGATGTGAATAATTTAAAAATGCCATGAATTTGTATAATTGTGTGATTGTACAATATTGATGTTGATCCAATATCAATGAAACAAATATATAAAATTATATACTCAAACAATAAATGAAAATTTCATACAATGAATAAACTTGCATTAAACAATATTATACATAACTAACCTTTGAAATAGATTAGAAGAGTTTAAAGTTACTTTCGAGTTGAGAGCTATTGTGATAAGGTTGTACAAGAACGTTATTGCTAAGTTTAGGAACATCGAGGGTTGGTGGGAAGAAATTAATTGTAATATAGGATTTAAGCTAGGTTGTCCACTATCCCCTACCTTTTTTGACATATGCATTGGAAAGTTAGAGAGTTGTTAGGAAGAAGCAGGTTGTGTTGGCCTGACTCTAGTTGGTATAAGCATCATCCTTCTTTATGCAGTTGATATTTTCTTATGGAAAGGAGTCCCTATGATCTTGACAAGAAACTAAAAATTCTCAAGGATATTTTCTCTAGTACAAGTATGATTTTTAACAATGACAAAATGAAGGTTGTGATAATTAAATCCAAAAAAATCACTTACGCTAATTTTGTGTTTGAAAACAACAACTTGGAGCAAGTGACTTCATACAAAATCTCAAAATTGATCTTCATCACAAGCTTAACTAGAACTATAGCTTAGAGAAAATGATAAATGGAGGGTGGAAACCTTATTATGGACTTGAAAACAATTGTAAATTAGCGTACCTTTTGGCTATAGGATAAGAAGAAACTCCTCTTTGAGACTTTCGTCACTCCTGTTATATTGTATGGTTGTGAATTTTGGGTTGCAACATCTCTAGAGAATCACATAGAAATATAGAGCAAATCCAAAAGTGTTTTATAACTTACAATCTCAAAATTAAAGGAAATACACCCTATCCTAGCCTCATCGTAGAAGTGTGTCTCCCCCCATTGAGATCATGGCTATGACTAGTTACCTAATGTACAAGAACAATATAAACAACATGGAAGACAAGAGGCTCCCTAAGATTGCTTCAAAATTGAGTCAAAACCACTTGTGGCTCAAGTAGGGTTGGCATAAAAATGCTAAGTCTTCTCTAAATCATTGGTGAATTAAGGAAGTGGTAACTCTGTAGAATAATGATAATATTAAAAATATTATTACATCTAATTTAAGAAGAAATTGTGGCACAATAAATAATTAGAGGATAAAATAAAATTAAGATACTGCAAGGAGGTGATCAATCCTAATCTAGAAGATCAAAAGTAAATCTTTGTTTTGACTAGCGTAATGAAGAAAATCAACATTGCTAAAATTAGAACAAACTCTCATGAGCTCCATAGTGAAACAGGGCATTGGACAATTCTTAAATTGTCATGGATCAAAAGAATTTGTCATCTTAGCGACACTAACAGGGTTGAATATGAAAAGAAATTTCTCTTAGAATGTCACATGTACACCCACATTAGATCACAATTTCAATATATTAGTTACAATGTCGACCTTCCTAACCTCTTAACTCATTAAAACTATGGTAACTTAGAAATGTTTCTCTTAAAGTTATGCAAGCATAGAAATAGAATTCTAAAGAAAACCAAGTAATTCCTTACCTTTCTTAAGGTTCGACAGACCAAATTTGATCTCAATGGATGTTAACCATCATCATCATCATCACATTAAACAATACTAAACATCAAATCAACTAAGTGTCACACATCTGAATCAACGGAAATAGATTAAATTTATATGAACATGTAAACTCCAATTTATTAATAACACTATAAATAATTTTATGGGAAGTCAAGTACTACATTCCAAATTATCCAGCAGTACATGATAAAAGTTGCCTCCATACACTCAACAACATCAAGCTCTGTAGTCTCCAACTGGACAAGTACATGAAAATCATCTATATTGACTTTTCTAAATATTTCAAAGACCATTAAGTGAAGTTCATTCCTTCTCTTTTAAACATTTACATCCATCTAGTTTTTTCTTCATATGGAAGGGGGGTGTAACTTGTGATCTTAATAATATTGATGTTAGCATCTTGAGGACTATGTGTCACTCCATGGATTATAGAAAGTGAGTGAATTCATCCAACATCGGCAACACCACCATCATATGAATCTAACACTTTCACTTTATCACCTTCCTAAATTTTACATCCTTTATGCAATATTGAACACTATCAAAAACAAAAAAATATACATAAATACAAGAATTTTGATACTTCAATTATATTCTATAAATGTATATCATTATTGAAATAATGAAATCGAATGCACTCAATGAGTCAATATTTTAAATACTATAATTTGACACTAATTCAACAACATGGTAAACATCAATGTTTTCATCTTTTAGTTTTTCCGCTATGACATATTTTCCTTTAATGTTCTACATATGATTTCATCATGCACAAATAAGATATATTTAAATAATGATATTAAATATTTCAATAGTAAAATAATGAGTGAAAGAGAGTTTTGGATAGTCTCATAACATGGAGAAATATAAATAGAAACTAGAATCATTAGAACAGTAATAACTAATCACATAACAAATAACATTTACATTAAATATTTTAAACATTAATAACTAATCAAAGAACAAATAATGTGAAGGAAAGGGGTTGGTTATTCTTAAGGCATAGTGCATGTTTCGGAAGGTTTGTGGAAAGTGTCTATGAGGAAGATACTAGTTTCAAGAGAGGATGCTTTTTGGATAGAGTAGATGTCTAAATATAATTCATGACTCACAATTTGTGATCAATGAGTTTTTTTGTGTATTTGATGATGGACATGCAAGTTTTTTTACGGAATATTTTGACATATGTTTTGAGCATGCATATGTATATTGAAAGGTTTTAAGCCAAAGCAACTTGTAGATTGAAAGGTTTAATCCAAGAGGAAAATGGTAAATGGACTTCTCTTAGGGGCTCTAAGTCTACATGTGGGTCCACCACTTGAGAAATATATTTTAGACTTAGAAGTAAAACAAATTCTAGGGACAAAAATAATCATAYAATCTTCTAATTTGCAATTATGCATATCATTTYTCTTTTCGATAATAAACTTCATAAATGTTTAATCTTTCYATGTAAAATATATTRCATGYTAAATATAACAAATTCTAGGGTAAAAATAATCCTACAATMTTTAATTATTCATAAATAAACCAATGAACAATAAACTTGGAAACTACCATAAACTAATAAACTTGAAAATTGTCATAAATTTATTAATCATAAATAAAGACCTCTTGTATATTTAAATGTTTAAAGACAAGACACAAATGGTAAATGGACTCCTAGGACGGGCTTTATGTTTACATGTGGTCCACCATAAAGATTGACCATATGTGGAATTTGAAGAGGTTGTTATTCTCCTCATTGTGTAAAAGAATCCATACAATCTTTAATTATTCATAAATAAACTAATGAACCATAAACTTAGAAGCTACCATAAACTAATAAACTTGAGAATTGTCATAAACTAATTAATCATAAATAAATACCACTTGTATATTGAAAGGTTTTAAGCCGAGACACAAATGGTAAATGGACTCCTAGGACGGGCTCTATGTTTACATGTGGGTCCACCATAAAGATTGACCATCTGTGGAATTTGAAGAGGTTGTTGCTCTCCTCATTATGGTAAAGGAATCCATATAGCCAGAACACATTATAAAACTTGGGGGACTAAAATTTTGAACATAAGGTCTCATTAGTATCATAAAATATGTAAGAAATGATGAATAATAAATTCATGAAAATGATACCACTTGCAATGTGGTCATGCTTTTTCCCAAGCAATGATAACAAAAAATGTCCAAGTAGAAAATGAATAATAGCAACCATTTTTAGTAATAGAGATAACAACAAGTGCCCACGAAAAATATGAATGAAAATAGAGATATTTAGAAAATGATTGAACTTTTCACTATCATTAGAACAATAATATTGTCCTCGTCAATGATCAACATTGGAGACAATGATTATCTAAAAACATTGGAAGCATGTATTTGGTTTCAAGATGTCAACACATGGAATAAAGAGAGGTATATTCAACCCAATAAAAATGGTTGCTATTCATAGAACAATTAGTATTGGTTTCTTTTGGAGAAATCACATAGGTAGAAGTTCATATAAGTACTAAAAAGTATAAAAGAGAGATGAAAAGTATATTCTATTTTGGAAATGCTTCAAATATTGACATCAAAATCAACATCAATAGAAAAGATCAATAATCGATTGGTCATGCATGAACATATCATTTGACTGCAATGATGTAATTTCTTTTATATGTAGGTAGCTTGGTCCTTAAAAGTGCATGGAGATGATTAATGGCACAACCATATTTCTCTATAAGATCATCTTAATTAGAGATCGTAGACACTTTAAAACTTTATTTCATACTCATTCTAGTAGTGTAATCATTGAACTATGTACACCATGGGTTGTAGCCTTGAGAACAAAAGAAAATTTCTATTCATACCAACAAGGAAATCTTACTTTGTGAGTAAACGTTTGTTTCAAAATTCCAATTTCTTTCCAAGAATATTATAAGTTAAGTTGTGGTTGTCTAAAACACTAATGATACAATTGAGGTGTTTGCTCATGAGTTATCATCCAAAACAAACTAGATGTTATGATCCTCCATAGAGAAGGGTATTCCTCCATCCTAGTGGATTGGAGGAGATGAGGTTTCGTGGCCACAATTAGGCCTAATGAAATGGAAATGGCCTCGACCTTGTTAGAAGCCTCATGATTTGAAGAAAAAACATAAATATGGTCTTCTCATTGCATTTATCAAACATGTCTCTATATATTTTGAAGGTTAAGAAGCTTTTTAGGCAATCCAAGGGCTTGCATGATAAGATGACAACCACGGAAAGTGCTACGTGGCTGGTAGTTCTCAATTAGGAAGAAGCACTTTCCTAGCAACAAAATTGATGGTAGATTGTTGGTGGTATCCATAGGAGTGTAGGGGATCTAATTTTGAGTAATAGTGGAGAATATGATATTGATGGTTATTAAAGACATAGCCATTGAACAATCTATATCATGATAAGATTTTAGCAGTAGGGGCAGCTCACTAAACAATTCTAGACACGTGGTCTTGAGTACTAATGCAACCCACCAAACACATCCATAAATGTATTCTACATGGAAACAAATCTGGAAACAACTTTGATCATTACAATTTTCGCAATGGAAACAAGTGCAATCTAGGACATTGAAATTTTTAATAAATCCACTAGCCTTCCTCGCAGTCTCATAGTCCTCTTTGAATCTCTTATGTAAATTCTCTCTTTCTCCGTCACTTGCATAAGATTTTTCATTGAAAAGGTAAGTTGGAAGATTAATTTACCAATAACTGATATAAATAGGAGAACAATACCCAACAAAAAAATACCTAACACAACAAATATAACACATTTTGATCAAATGGTGTACGCTTGAGAGCACGAGCATCTACGTGGAATGTGAATTAATGTTTCTTAGTAAGAGGATTTTTGGACATCTTAGGAACATGCAGAGGAACACTACATTTATTCCAAATGTAAATGTTTCACCAAGTGGAGAAAACATGAATGATACATAAACAAACATTTATACCATCATATTTTAATACGAAGGTTTAATACATAGACATTTGGTCCATAACCATCATTAGAAGCACACATGTTCTAAATTACACACTATTAAAACTTTAAAATGCTAGTGCTTCCATGTGATTTTGATCTTTGATTTATTTCCCATGAATCCTTTACAATTAATATTCATGCATCTAAAATTAACTTCTCTCCTTAAATTTACATTCTAAATTCACTACATGTCACATGCCACAAGATTGTCACATTTAGATGTAGACAAATTTTTGTTTAACACAATTACACACAAGTTGCCTATTTACACTAAATTTTTATCACCAGTAGTCCTTAGTTTTTGTAATAAAATCATGTTTATACCATCAACTATAAATATGAATTTTCATTGGACCTACTAGAGACATTCAAACCTCAGTGATTGATAAGAGTAAAGTCTAATACTAATAGCATATTCTCTATGTAGTTAAGCAATACATAAAGGATAGATCTTATCTAATTAGGGATATAGATCTTATTCTTGAGCTCTGTGAAACAAAATCACTCTTCATGCTTATTAGAAGCATATTTCAGATTAGATTCTATGCTCTCTCTCTTCCCTCTAATAGACATTTGAATGGCACAATTTAATTCCAAAGTATCTTTAATAATATTCCTATACATGTCTAGCACTTATCCAACCCTAACGCATGAGCGTGATCCTAGCCACCATAGTGAGTTTAAGAAGAAGAGATACATTTGCAGGAAAAAATATATATACTGTAAAAAGTGCAAAAAATTGTGATAGAAGTTCAGTCAATAGTTTTTAAAAATTTTGAAGACTACTTTTCATTGTCAGAAGTAGAGGTTGACTAGATAAATTGTTTCATGTTAGCAATTTTCTTCTCCATCTAATCTATTGTTGAGGGCACCTGTAGAGTTTCATCACCTTTGGAGAAACTAAGGGTATGCCTATTGCAAAGTGAGCCTATCTTCATCACAATTCCTCTTGTGGTGACCTTATCTTTTCTGATATGTGTAATGCTCCTCTAGAACCAATCATCACCTTCAACATCACCTATCTCAATGTTTTTTTGTAATCTGGATTGAAAGGCCATTAGTTAGGGAATGAACTCTATGTCTCTTAGAAAATTTCTTTGGGGATCCTCATATCCCTTGGTTTCCTCTTAATTGGATGAAAATTGGGGCCTAAACAACATCGCCTTAATTTTCAAAAAAAACTTTGAAACTGCTTTAAACTTATACTCGGATTCAATAAGGATGTCTCACCCAATAAGACTTGGCAATGACTATGTAGTGTGCATGCTCAATATCTAAAATGTATCTATCAATGAAATGTGTGATTGATAGGATAACAAATTTTACACTTCTAAGGAAATGTCCATCAACAATAAATGTGTTCACTCTATAAATTTCCTCATTAAAGCAATGCTCACCTATGTGTTTATATTGTTCAAAGTCACTTTAATGACATAAATAAAGTGTTTGTCACTAAATATTATATAGCACACAATAACAAACAATAAAATGGCATGTCTCATACCAAGTACATTGTGGTTATAATCAACTCCTATTCAACTTAACACCATTCATCAAAACCCCAAAGGAAATGGCTGCAATGGAATGTGGCAGTAAAACAATCCACTACATGCCAAAAAAATATGAACCAAATCAATTCACCACACGGCCAATGCAATGGGAGGAAGGATCGATTCCATGAATTATGGGTTACATTGACAATTCATAGCATTTTCCCCCACTCAAAAATCATCCAAATAATAATTCAAATGCCCTAACACCAGTGGAACGACCTCCTGAAAATAGATACATTCTACCAAGTGATGTACAACCTGTACGACCCATGTACAACCTCCAACTTACCTTCAATCGTTGTGTATGGCATGGGGAAGAAGCCTACATTGTGTAAGGTTGTGGGGACAAAGCTTGTGCTATTGTATGGCTTCAACCATCACCGATTTTTGCTAGACAGAATTAGTAATTAACTATGAAAGTGCAACAACCAAGTAATGGCAACCATATATATCCAGTACTAAAGTAAATCAAGTGATGAATATTATAGAAGTATAAATTTACTAGACAAACACTTAGTCAAAAATCATATTTCAACCTTCAATAGTCATTCACCAATAAGCAAGTTAACTCATACATTAAATAAGAACTATGAGAAGAAATACAAATGGCTAAGCATCTAGAAAATCAGTAGCGGAAATAAATGAACAGTACACAACATTCATTCACACATTTGACACAAAAATTTATGGGCAATTCCCCTGATAAAACCCCGAAGGGAAATCCAATCAAGGAGAGATTATTTTAATGAGCTCGCAGAAAATATATTTGAGTTTACAACAACAATATTTTTAGCATTAAATATGGTTGTACTTATCTCAGAAATCTTCCCAACACCACCTCGATTTATGTGCCAAGATTTGTTGTCTCATTTTTTGTGCCTGTATGGACTGGTACAACAGAAAAACCAGTAGTACGACCTCGATTTCTATGCCCATATCTGTTGTACGGTACAATACCATGTTGTACATACTTTCCAGTAATAAAAACACCTAGAAAATTGTGTCAAAACTTGTCTCGATTTATGTGCTCTTACTCTTGTTGTACGACCAACAATAAATGTTGTACGGACTCCTTATAGCAGTTGTATAGACTGTATTAAATGTTGAGTTCTTCTCCTTAGGATGCATGCCAATCCTCCTTATTGCTCCTCTTTTTCCTTTCATCTCAAACTCTATTGTAAAGTGTGTCTCTTCACATTCCTCTCCTTGAAAAATGTGCCTGATCTCCCTCAAATGTTTCCTTTATTCACTCATTAATGAGTAATCACCCAAACCCTATATCTCCAAAGAGATAGACGGTCAATATTATATCTTTCCCTCTTGATATCAACGGTCGTGACTTAATATTCCATTGAATTCACTTGAATCACTTAAGTGACCCAAACTTCATAAAGTCACTTTTACCCATTAAATATTAAAAGACCCTAACTACACTTTATAAAGCCACTTAATAGAGACATTTTCTCATCACTTATGCATGTTGGGCACTGTCAATGCAGAAGTGCCTCTGAGCTACAAAAAATAACACTCCCTCATAGTGAGGAAGGTACTTCAATACTCTGAGAACCCTCCTGGATCTCCTCTTGAGTAAATCCATCCCATAGTATGCTCCAATCTAGGAGCTTCTCTCTCCCCACCACACACTTCACGAAAACATCCCACTCTTTGGTGAAGCCCTTCAGGGCTATGTGCACCAAATCTGAGTCTGGAATAATCTCCCCTACAAATACCAATTCATCCTCCACCTGTCTAAGCCTGGTGAGATAGGAGGCCACACTCTCTCCCTTGGTCATCCTAGTGTTGTGGAGCTTGTCCTTAAGGGCCGTATTCTTTTTCTCATTCTTTTTCTCTTACAAGTTTGTCAGTGCATCCCACATCTCCTTGGTTGTTAGCTTCTCAGCCAAATGTGGAATCAGGTGGTCTCTCACTCCATCCAAGATTATCCTATGTTCTCTTGCTTCCTCCACATCATGGAGGTCTAGGGAAATGGGATTTGACGAAGGCATTGTCACTGTGGTACTCACAAACACCCACAACTTGTTTTCCCTGAGAACAACTGCAATCCTGACCTTCCACTATAGGTAGTTGGAGATCCCCTCCAACCTATACTCATACCTAAGAATGAAAGGCATCATTTTCCAACTAACAAATACCCTTTATTTCCCTTCTTCTTCAAAGAAAAAACCCATGCAAATCATTGCTATACAAGTGCCAAACCTTGTCCACTGAACCTCAAAGCCCAAGCTATGATACCATGTAGAAATTTACTAGACAAACACTTAGTCAAAAATCAGATTTCAACCTTCAATAGTCATTCACCAATAAGAAAATTAAATCATGCATTAAATTGGAACTATGAGTAGAAATACAAATGGCTAAGCATCCAGAAAATCAACAACTGTAATAAATGAACAATAGACAACATTCATTCACACATTTGACACAAAAATTTATGGGCAATGCCCCTGGAAAAACCTTGAAGGGAAAACCAATCAAGGACAAATTATTTTATTGAAATTGCGGGAAATATATATCAGTTTAAAATAACAATCTTTTCAGCATTAAATATGGTTGTACTTATCTCACAAATATTCCCAACACCACCTCGATTTATGTGCCGATCTTTTTTGCCTCATTTTTTGTGTCAGTGCAGACTAGTACAATAGAAAAATCAGCAGTATGGTATCGATTTTTGTGCCCATATATGTTGTATGGTATAATACCTTGTTGTATGAACTTTCCAACAATAAAAAACACCTAGAAAATCATGCCAAAACTTACCTCGATTTGTGTGCTCTTACTCTTGTTGGATGACTAGCAATAAATGTTGTACGACCTTTCTGTAGAAATTGTGCAGACTGTATTAAATGTTGATTTCTTCTCCTTGGGATGCATGCCAATCCTCTCCTTGGGATGCGTACCAATCCTCCTTGTTGCTCCTCTCTTTCCTTTCATCTCAAACTCTATTGGAAAGTGTGTCTCTTCACATTCCTCTCAACCTCTCCTTGAAAATTGTGCCCCATCTCCCTCAAAAATTCCCTTTATTCACTCATTAATGAGTAATTTCCCTAACCCTAGATATCCAAAGAGAGATGGTCAAGATTAAATCTCGCCCTATTGAGATTAACGTTTGTGACTTAATCTTCCGTTGAGTTCACTTAAATCATTTAAATGACCTAAAATTCATAAAGTCGATTTTACCCATTAAATATTAAAAGACCATAACTACACTTTATAAAATCACTTTATAAACTCACTTTATAAATTCACTTAAGAGAGACATTTTCTCATCACTTCTGCATGTTGGGAACCACCAATACAGAAGTACCTCCGAGCTACAAAAACTAACAATAGGGTTGTTGGTATTCTTCAATAGTTGATGGAGTATGAAAACATGAAGGAAATCAATAGAAGTACAAATGGAAATGGATTTCCACACCATTAAGATGAACTCAGATAGTAATCAAAATACATTAAAACAACCAATAATTAATATATATAATCTAACACAACACATAAATTCATTCATCACACCATTAATAGAGTATTTACCATCTAAACCCAAATGGGAAACCAACATTCGATTGGCTTAGGTTAGTGTATTTATTTCTTGGCAAATGTGCAAGGTATAGTACCCTCTGGTTCTTTAGTACAATCCGAGTCTTTACATGGGAACTTGGCCAACAATTCCTCTCAATCTCAACTAAAGAATCCATATTCCTTTGTGGTGCATGAATACATAAGAGAATGGCTTAGTTAGGGGGTTAGATAGAATTCTAAGAGTCCCTAGCTCCTCCACTTCCCCCAAGTCCAGCATTGGCTTCTTGTCTCTTGTCCTTTCTCCATGATCACTTTGAGGAATAGTTTCTTATGTGGTATTTGTTTAATACACACATTTTTTCTTCTCATTTACTTTTCCCATGCTTACTTTAAGAGCACAATGTTAATGTAGGTGTGGATACCGATTGAAATGGAATGGGTCCCTTCATGCCATCAACCATGTCTCCTACCTTGTCCTTAGCCTCGAAACTTGATGTTGCCAATCCTTGTAGAACATGAGCCGATAGCCAATCGTGTTGTTTTTCAGATCCAATTCTAATCACACGTCCCCACTGAGAGGCTTTTGGTCACCAAAAGATTCCAAGGAAAAGTGAGAGAAATTGCATTTAATTTGGTTCCTCTCGTACTACTTTTCTTTCCTTGAAGTCTATGATTTGAGGATAATTTTCTAGATCTCTTGTCATCCTCTATGAGTTATATGTTCCTTCCTTTGTAGAATTGTATCCTCCTTTAACTCCTTAAGAGCATGAGGTGCAAATTTTTCGATAGTGGGGAGAACTCGATGGTTCTATTCTCCATATAGCATGGAGGGCTCAATCAACTTCATATACTTCACATTCGCCATTGAAATAATCCGCATGTAGGGAGGAAGTCTCAACTTGAAGGGATTCTCATTCATCTTCTCAATGATGTCAAAAGTTTTGTATCTTAGGGGCATGAGTTTCTGAGTCACTACTCCATGGCTCAAATGTAGAACTTATGATTTTCTCAGTGCTAGTCATGTCTAGATTTATATTGTTGTTGGCTTCTGTCAATCCGTTATCGTACCTTCAAAATTATCTACTTGATCCCATCTGCAAATATGTTTTTATTATTCTCATATCCTTGCAACTTTGCTTCATCCCTCTGCTATCCACACACAACGTCAAATGGTGAGGAAGGTAAATAGCCAAAGCAAGTCTCAAAAGGTGATTTTTTGGTGGAAGAATGAAGTGCTTGATTGTATGAGTGTTGGATGTAACCAATTGTTCATTCCATGTATTTGTATGTTTTCTAATATACCCTCTCACTAGCTATGCCAACATCCAGTTGAAAACTTCTATGTGTCCATCACTTTGGGGACAAAATTCCAGGGAATACCTCATCTTGGTATCCATTATCTCCTAAAGAATTGTCCAAAATCTACCCAATAATTTGTTATCTTGATTTGATATGATGGAGCTCAACAACCTTAAATGTACCCAAACATGATTGAAGAATAACTTAACTACTTCTCATCCAATGATCATTTTCTTATATATAATGAGCACACRCACATAGTTGAAGTGGTCTACCACATAAAGTAGTCATGGCCTCTCCAGGAAATGGGAAAACCTCYAACAAAGTCCATGGATATKCTCTCCAAAATCTACTTTGCACTGGAAACAACATGTACAACCAAAGATTTATATTGTTTCAATTACTAGTGTTGCAAAGAACACACGCCCTAACAAATYTTTCCACCTACTCCTACATCTTTGGCCAGTACACATACCTTTTCAAATTTKCCACTATCTTCATCACGCCACTATTTTCCACTATCTTCAWCACATAACAATCTTGGAAGTGTGATCTTATCTCATTAACCCAATCCTTCTATCCTATGGTATGCAAAGCTTGTCCAGATTGTATAGCATCCCATCTTGGAGGTGATATTTGTTTCCTTTCATGGTATTGACTAGTCTCTTCTTTAGTTGTTGGTATATGCCTCTAAAATATTCATCTTATTGATAATCTTCATCGACCGGATTGCGAGTGAAAGGCCCAAGATGCATTATCACACCAATTGCTACAATCTTCTTCAATGTGGGTTGTGAGAGCATGTGTACTATATTATTGGTAGTTCATGTCTTGTACTTAATTACTAGGTTGATTTGTTACAAGAATCCCAATGACCTATAATGCCTCACTTGTTGCATCTTAATGAATTTGAAGCTACTAAAGGGGTTGATGATCGATGTGTATTATGGTCTCTTTTTCTAGAAGATAATGCTTCCACTTCTTTACTGCTTGCACAATAACAAAGAGATCTTTATCATATGTGGGGTAGTCAAGTACACTCCATATGAATGGTAACACATTGATCTTCCTCCTTCCATAAGCATTTTCCCCAATGCATAGCCACTTGCATCTGTTTCCAATTCAAATGACAACTGTAAGTTGGATGTGTCTAGGACCGAAACATTACGGATATTTCTCTTTAGGTATTTAAATGCATGTTGTTGTGGCTTTCTCTAATGAAAATTATTTCCCTTGGTGGTCATGGTGTGCAATCATGTTGCTACTACTGAAAAGTTTGTGATGAACTTCCTTGAGTATTGAGTTTCTCCCATAAAACTCTTGACCTCTTTCAAGCTGGTGGGAATAGGCCATTCATCGATGGCTACAATCTTGTTCATTTCCACCCTCAACTCTTCTCTATTGATAATGTGTCTAAGATAGATCAAGGAATCCTTATTGAACTCATGTTTCTTCAAATTTGCAATCCATTGATTCTTCTTCAATGTCTCCAATACCTGTGTCACATGTGAGATGTGATTTTGCCAAATATCACTGAAGATTAGCATGTCATTTAGGTACATTATTACAAATGAGTCAATAAAAGGATGTATCATATCATTCATCAATCTCATAAAAGTCGCATGTGCATTACATAAACCGAAAGACATCACAAACCACTCATACAAACATTGCCTCATCTTGAATATTGTCTTCTACGCATCTTCTACTTTGATTCTTACTTGATGGAAACCTAATTTGAGATCCATTTTGGTGAAGAACTCGGTTTGTTGTAGTTGATCTAACAAGTCATCAATCCTTGGTAAAGGATATATATATTATTTTTGGTGATTTTGTTCAAGGAACGATAGTCAATGCACATTATCTAGCTTTTGTCTTTCTTTGGCACCATGATGATGGGTGAACCACACTACAATGTATCGGGCCTGATGAATCCCTGATTCAACAACTGTTGAAACTGTTTCTTCACTTCATTTGCTTCTATGATGGACTACCTATACAACCCAATGTTTCGCAATGGAAATTCCAACAACAACTAAATCACATGCTCATTCTCTCACTTGGGTGGTGGCTTATGAGGCTCTTGGAACACCTACTTGTAGGATTCATTCATTCATTGTTGTTGTTGTTGTTTCTTACCACTACATCCTTCCAAGGACACCTTCATCTCCACTTCATTTCCTTCTCCTTGCTAATTTCCTTCTCTCAAAAATAGTAAGACGAACTTCTTTGTGTTGTCATTGCTCTCCTTGCCTAAGAAGCACTAATCAAAGAGAGTTTGGCCATATCCCTGTGTGCATTTATGGTGAATTCCTTCCCATCCTTGAAAAGCCTATATTGATTTTATATCTTCCTAAATATGGAATCTCTCATGTACAAGTATGGGCTTCCCAAGATGACTCTACACACATCCAAAGGAACTATGTTTGT
>SNQJ01S0017226.1:103507-118285 GCA_010110895.2 Picea sitchensis
GTATGGGCAGGATAACAAGTCTGAAATCCTTCAAGAGAACTGAGGACAAGTGGATCAGTAAAACTCGAGAGGACCTCGAACGGATTTGGAGTTCACGAAGCACCGAGACCAAATGAAGACATTTGAGCCTCGAGAAGAACCCCCGATATACGATCTGACTAATACGAATGGTTAAACCACAGAGGGATAATCTATGTAACTCTCCCAAACGATATCTCGTGCGTAACCTCTGTGTGAGAGGGGGATCCCAGTAAGCTGATACGAAAATTGGATTTGCTCTCCCTATCGCAAGATGCTAAGTTTGTTTGAAATCTTTGGAAAGTTATCCTTTCAACCTATTCCAAATCCCTACACCTTAAGCTAATGTAGGTTTTCTAATAGAAAATGTAAAAATGTCTGATAAATTTTAGTTTAACGCTTGATTTTAAGGCTGTTGTTTACTCAAAGGTGTATGAGAGTGAAAACTGATGACATTATGACTCAATTCCCAAAAACATGCATAAGAAATGATAAATAATCTTTTCTTTCAATGAATGTCTATTTAAGGGAAGGAGAATGGATTTTCCTTTCACTGTCAAACACTAAGATATGATGACCTCATGCAATTGTTCTTAATCAAGAATCCAATATAATGCTAAGATGTTCAGAAATTGGTTCCAATATCCAACAACCAATCATGAAAAAATATCCTTTTTTTTTTATATGTCACTGATAATTTGTTTGATGTAAAGCTTCCTATGTCATTCAAACTTCAAGATCTATGATATTTAGACAATCAAAAGCAAACTTCACATAAAAAAAACACACTCTCATTGTGATCAAACAAGAAACACAAAGAAAACCAAATCCAGACAGGAGGAAATGCTTGGAGAAAGACCTCAAAGATCAAAATGAAATAGTGAAAAGATCTTTGAATCTCCTTGCAACAACTTTCATTCAGTCAGATAAATGAGAAGAAAACAATAGATTGACTAAAAATCTTAGGGAAGAAGAGTGTCTCAAAGCAAGGAAAATAGATGTCAAAAATCCAAACAAAACATCATGAATCCTTATAAATAAAAAAGTTGGAGGCTAAACAAGGACACATTGAGATAGTATTAACCCTGAGCAGATGAATCAACAAAAAATAGACTCAAAGATCAACTCCCAAAAGTTTTTTTAGCAGAAAAAAACCAACGCTCTGGTGTCAAGGGTACCATATCACTGCAACGCTCTGTGGGAACCTGCAAGGGAGTGCCAACACTCTGATAGTAGGGGCAGGGGAGTGATGGCCTCTCAGAACTCAAAAACTTGCCCAGAAATATAAAAACCTCAGGAAAATCCAGAAATTGAGTGTTTATGGGATGAATCCAAGAGCCAACAACAAATATAAGAATAAAAAACACAACATGAATAAGATATAAAGGTGAAAAAAGGCCAAAAACAATACCAAGGAAGGGAACCAAAATTGAAATCTTCGATCCCCAGTGGAGTCGTTGATTACTGTTACAGGAAAATCCCCCTACGGACAAGTGGATTTCCTCTTGAACCCTAAATATCTAAGATCAAGACAGAAAGGTGCTAACTTTGGTCACTGACATCCTTTTAAACCTAGCTAAGTCAATCAAATATAGAAAAGAAAGAAGAATGTACCTTTTTGTCGATGTTTGTCCTCTCCCGGTCCAAGTTGAGCCTTGATCCACAAGCTCTTCAACAGGTCCTGTAATCCAATAACAACAAAGATGAAAAAACTTCCTATTCTACCATGATTAATCCAAAACTAGATCTATCTATCAAAGACAAGTTCATGTAGGCATACACAACCTTGAAAGAAACAGGCCAAGCACATGTATTAATGAGAACTATATAGCAATATTTACAGACCTTTGATGAAATTGTAGCAACCTCTTCCATCTCTCATTTTCCAGCCCCTTGCTCAAATAATCCACAATCAACATGAATATGCTTTACTGATTATCTCCCTTACAATATCATAAGTTTGATGCCTCTAAACTGCCATGTGTTTTTCACCATGAGAAGGCCTCCTTATATAAGCTTGGAGAGGCCCAACCACCTTAGATATTCTTGGGATAGGTTGAGGACCTTTCTCCATCAGTTGTGGATCCTCCCTAAGATCCATCCTTGACCTCATATTCGAATCTAACTAACTCCAGAGATGAGGGGGATTTTTCCCTAATTTTCCTCAACAGTCAAAGATTCCCTCAAATAGCCTGACGCTCCCTCAGAATGGAACACAGAGTGTTGCAACGCTCCCCCAAAGAAGGGTAGGGAGCGCTGGCACTCCCTGACAGTGGTTAGGGGAGCACTGCCCAAAACTTCCTTAAAAAAACCCAGCGCTCCCCTAGAAGGGTGCACAAAGTGCTGGAACACTCCCCCAAAAAAGGTTAGGGAGTGCTGGCACTCCCTGAAAGTGGGTAGGGGAGCAATGGCCTTCAAAAATGACTTTTGAGTGGTTCTTTCCATGGAAAAAACTTTTTACTCTTCATAAGATGATTTCTCCTTCTTAAACCAGTCTTTGAGGGTATCTCAAGTGTCCTTGTGATGTCGTTAGAGACACGACATAAGCGAGATGGCAGTATGATGTTTGTGACACTTGTGGCCAAGATGAAAAAATTGTAATGACGACAATAGGTCATCATTGAAATGAGTAATTTTGATGTGTAACAACAGGCACATGAGGAATGAGGGAATGCAGGCTGTTAGTTTGAGTTGACACATGTGACAGAGTCTTTCCTGTTGTCTGAGATACATCTGTCTGGTTAGGAATCCCTTTACCCGGGTGGAGTTTATTCCCATCTCGGGGTGACCCACTGCTGAGAGTGATGAACATCGTGGTCTAAGGCTGGGAGGTTCGTGGAAGGTCTTCACACAGTTGGTGATATTTTTACCAAAATAAGTGTCCATTTTGTGTTAAATTACATGCTGCATTAATATGTATGCATTTATTTTTATGGGTTTTTCCTATGTGTGGTTTACACTTGTCTTTATATTTATGGGTATTGTCTGTCTATGCTGCATGCATATGTTTATTGTTATTTCCGTATGAATATGTGCATTTACTTAATGTATTTGTTTGTTTTAAGTTTTATATATAAAGTTCTGCAAGAGTTTCTGTGTGTATATGTTTTAATCTGCATACAACTCAAAATTTTTATGTGACATAGCCCATTTGGATGTTGGGGATGTTACAATTGTCTCTTTCAATATCGGTTGTGATGCTAGAGTGGCTGGATGAAATCTGTAGTGAATATGCAAAAAACCCAGAAACATGTGCGATCAACAATAATCTGGTTCAAGGTTCCAAATTCAAATGGACGAATGACATCCTTTGGTATAAATGAATAATTTACCTAAGTTATCACTCAAAATTTAAGTCCAATATCCTTAAGGAGTCACATGACTCACCAGTAGCAAGACACATGGGTTTTTTCAAAACTTTCTACAGTGCACATCAATCTTTTTTCTGGAAGGGAACGAGTAAAGATATTCAGAAATATGTATCAGAATGTGATCAATGCAAAAGGAACAAAAGTGAAAATGTTATGACCCCGAGATTGATCCATTCAGTAGATATTCCTAACAAAAAACGGGAAGAAATATCGATGGAATTCATTGTCAGGTTACGCATGTCAGACGAAAAGGACAAAATCCTTGTGGTGGTGGATAGTCTTACTAAGTATGCTCACTTCATAGGAGTAAAAAAATAGATTCAACAAAACAGACTTCTAAAACATTTTGTAAAAATGTTTACAAGTTACATGGATTCCAAATAATGTTTGTTAGTGACATAGATGCAAAATTTAAAGGTAATTTCTGGAAGGAATTCTTCAAACAAGTTGGAACATCTCTCAACATGAGTTCAACTTACCATCCCTAAATAGACACAAACAAAATTGTTAATAAGTGTTTGGAAGCATACCTTTGTTGTTTTGTTACCGATAAACATGATAAATGGCTCCAATGGTTACATTTGGATGAGTGGTGGTATAATTCCACATATCATACTTTCGCCAAAATGACTCCATTTCAGGCCCTTTACGGTTATGAAACTCCTGAATGGAAGTAGTTCGCTATAACAGAAACAAAAATTCCAGCATTGAGGGAGAAATTAGAAGAAAACCAAAAGGTATTCCAGTCACTCAAAGAAAAATTAAATATTGCAAGGAATCGAATGAAACAACATGCTAACAGACATAGCACTGAAAGAGAATTTGAGCTTGGATATTGGGTATTCGTAAGGCTCCAACCTTATAAACAACTATCCTTGAAACAACATGGAAAGAACAATTTATCTCCAAGGTTTTACGAAGCATACCAGGTTAACAAAAACATAAGATAGGAACATTCATGTTGGACCTACCAGACAAAAGTCGCATTCACAATGTTTTCCATGTGTCTTGTCTCAAGAATGCATTGGGTAAGCACCAAACAACTCAAACAATGTTTCCTACTTTTGAAGATGAAGGAAAGACCGTTTTAGAACCAAAATGTATCCTTTCCACCAGAGAGAAAATATTGCGATTACAAGTATTTAAAGAGTATATTATCAAGTGGAAGAACCTACCGGAAAATGATGTTTCTTGAGAGACAAAGGATTTTCATCAACAACATCCATCCTTACCCATGCTTTGAGGAAATATCAATCCTTAAAGAAAAGACAATGCTATATACATTATAAATAAACTAAATAATAATTTAAAAAATAATAAAGGTAAATAAAAAACGCTAGATAATAAATCAAAGATAAAGTCAATAAATAATAATTAAAATTAATAAAGAATTATTACTAAAAGTCACGACTCTTTATTCAAACACGCTTGGGGTACCAGTCAATGTAACATCATATCATCATTAATAAAATACATTATTACTTTCAAACTTCAAGTATTTTGTGTACTACAAGTAAGCAAGAATTAACTATGATTTTTCAAACAAGAGATTTATTTCTCCTTGTTTAACAAAACCTTGTCAAAAAAATTCTTGCAATCTTATTTTCCTTCTTGTGATTCTTAGTCAAATTAGATTGTGACATCTTATAAAGTTGATGCTTGATCCTTGATTTGCAAGTTGTAAGGTGTTTTATTGATATATTGTTTTCATTTAAAAAAATATTCGTCTTTTCAATGTGATCTTCTAGTTTACATTGTAAGATACACACTTCATATTGAAAATCTTCATTAACATTCTCAATCTCTTAAATTTTCTTCACTTCAATTTTATTTTATTTTTTATTAATTATCAATTTTATTAATGAAAAAATGATGATATATTTACGCCGAAAGGCGTATACCTATTGACAATGGACAGATTTAATAGGAGTTTAGTGCTTAATAAGTTTTCTATGGACATGATTAAATATGGTTGAAATATTCTTAGTAGTCACACAAAATAAATGGCTGTGATTTCAATCATTAACTTCCTAGCTATTATAAAGACATCCGTTTATGTGTTTACTTTTTTACATTTACCTAATCATATTTAAATATTACTTTGATAGCTAACAGATTGCCACCTAAGTGATTAACAGAAATTAAAATATTAACACAGATAAATGAAGCTCAACAGTTTATTTGTTAATCAATAATAAAATTTAATATATTCTTTTAAGGATTCTTTTCATCTTATCAACCTTTGGGCCTTGATCAGCCACAATTATGTGGCTGTGCTAGTTATGTGTTATTCCAATAAATTGATTTGAGAATTAAAATATATCTTATTACTCTCGGGGACATATTCAAATTCTGACTAGAATAAACAAAATTATGAGAAATCGTTGACTGAAAGCGGAGATCGGGGCCAAAAATTACCTCCAATACCCATGAAACCTCACTTTAATAGCCCTGGATGTTGTTCTTTGTTGAAGAAGAATAAATAAAAAACAGGGTTTTCCAAGGATTAAATGGCATTAAAATCTTGCCCCTTGGTAAATACAAATTAATTGAAGCAACCCACAAAATCTGACTCGCGGAGGCCACAATTTCCCGAGCCAAATCGTCGTTCTCTGAAAGTCAGCAGGTGGAGAGGGGAAAGTGTGGCCTTTTTGGGTGTACTGAGATCCATAAAATAATTATCCAGTTTAGGGTATTACAAGCAACATTCTCCTATTCAAGGTCCAAAGCTCGTTTAGTTCTAGATTCATCGATTGTAATTGCAATATAACTCTTTTCATTGATTAATAACTCAAGACACGTGTAGTTGTAATTACAATATCCCATTTTTATTCATACACGAAATTATCTTTTCATTCATACACACAATTTAACATAGGATTAATTATAATGGTTAGACAAGTATTCTTCATGCAAAGTGACGGTGACATTGAACTAATGAATTTTGTATTGTTTCTCTCAAACAATTCATAACCTAACTTGTTTATGGAGAAACTCTCTTGCCTAGCCTGCAACCTGCGGCCCATCATCATGCATGTATTTTCCACCACCATCGTTGTTACAATTTGACCCCCTGACATTTCGAACGGGGAATCTGTTGCAGAAAAGAAAACCTACGTTGCCTTTTTCTAAAGGCAGAGCACATCAATGATGTTGGCACTACTTGACTAGCTACATCTGCATGGCTTTTAGGCAGTCTGGTTCAAAAAATCTAGAACATAAGATGCACAATACCAATCTTATTGGAGCCTTAGATTTACAATGAAATGCCACCCTGATCATTGATTCCATTGACTGATTTGAATGAGTTAGCCTATTGGGATAAAATTGTTACCAATTCTTTCATTTTCAAGGGACTGTGTATCTGCTCAGTTACAAATACAATATCACGTTCTCCAACATGATTTTTACTTTTCTCTTTTCGGTATGTATCGTCATCACAAAGGACTTACACTGCATGTCGTTTCTGGTATTTGTGGTGCACTGTATTCACTTGCAGTTTTTAAAGCTACTAAAAGTTGGCGTACACGCAGTATGACACTCGCGAATACTACAAAGAATGTTTAACAATATTCGATGGCGATACAAAGACTCTGAAACAACAGAGTCAAATTATCAGTTTCTGTGGATGTTTCAGAGTCTGGACGTGATCATTTATTGCTTCAAATCACTCTGTTATAATGTACAGATATGATTCCCGATTGCACGCTACGTGTAATTATAATTATAAATGTATTTTCCTATGGTGTATTATATGACTTATCTGCAAACAAACTTGTTTAGAAGTTAAAAGAGAAAACTAGAAAATATTAGAAGTTAAAAGCGAAAACTAGAAAATATTAGAAGTTATAGCGAAAACTAGAAAAGACGAGCCATTGTGTGTCTTTGTATACTAAAACTTACTATGAAGGTAGGGACTAGCTGTTTTGCAGCTATTTCCATTGTTATATAACCTTATGTTATTCTATGTAGGTAAACAGCGATTTCCATTGTTATATAACCTTATGTTATTCTATATAGGTGATTTGTTTTTGGAGTTAATGGGAACTTTTGCTTTATTTTCACTTTCATTCCTTCTCTATCTTGTAATTTTATTATATAACCTCATGTTATTCTATGGAGGTGACTTTTTGGAGTTCTCACACTAGTTATATTTTTGTACTAGTCATGACCTTCTCATGGTGGTTAGTGATGATCTCGAAGCAACGTGATTTATTCCACAACGATTTGGACAACAATGTTAGTAAGGAGCATAAATAGCCAAGGAACCTTTTCTGATTTGGTATTCTCGAAATTTGGCAACTCAAATTCTATTGAAATCACTTATAAATAGGTTGAAATTGTGGATTTTGATTTTACATATTAATTCAACAACATCTGAAACCTCTATCTCATTTGGATTATCCAATCTTAACATTACACATTTGCAATTCATTTAAAAAAAAATCCAAATTCTTCTAAAATAAATTTGATTTTATCTTCCATAGAGAGATGCTAGACAAAAAAAAATGCCAAGTTGTTGCTTGTTTATCCTAACACCCACAACCAACATCAATAAGATTCTATCACCCACAATCAAAAGGTTCAATGGAACTGGATGACGATAGTCTGGATTCACCAAGATAAGCAATAAACACCCCACTAGGTAGCATTAGTTTTTGTATATGCATACATATACACCATCGAATATATATTCATACATATATGATGGTGTATATACATGTATACATATTTTTTAATGGTGTGTAACACATTGCATTTTGTTGGTTGCCAATCATTGGCACGATAATTGTCTTTTCACAATTTTGTTGTGATTAGGTATTTTTTATCTTATGTAATTATTCCCAATGTAGTAATAGGTTTGGATGGATATGACATCATGCATGTTTGCTTTCTTATGCATGTTGCAATGTTCAAGAACTATTTTGTTTGTAGAGGTCACCATCAACTATTATTCTTGCAATGGTTCTTCATTCAATAGCTTCTTGATATGTCTACTATATGGAGGATATGTTGTTTCTAGTATTTGTTTGTTGTCCAATGTCTGTCTTTGTGCAATATTCAATTGATATTTTCTTCTTGTTGAGGGGTGATATTTTTATTATTTGGGAATGGAACAATTTTCTTGGGTGCTTCTGATATTATGTTGGTCCCACCACAAGTTCGAAATAGAGACGATCATAGTCTAAAGAGCATAAATCTCTGATTTCATAACAATTGATATCATAGATTTACGCTCTTTAGACTATGATCCTCTCTCTCTCTCTAATCATACTCTAAAGAGCATAAATCTACGATACCAATTGTTATGAACCATGTAGTTTATAATCTATTTTGCACACAAAATGAAAAAATCATTCTCTCACACACACAATATATATATACTCTGTTTTGCACACAATGCAAAAATCATCACACACACAAACATACTATGTGTGTGTGTGTGTGTGAACTGGTCGTCACTAATGTTGTTGAGTCTTTGGCTAATTCCATGTCAACATGTGCCTGATTTGAATCTCCTTTAGCAAGGTGCACTAGTCTATGAAAACATGTGTATTAGAATGTCATTCATGAATGTGGGAAAACATCTCTTAGATTTCCCATCAAATTTTTTCTTGGATATATATATATAGTGAAAAGCTTAAAATTATATAAACATGTAAAAAGAAAAGTCACTATAAAGATTCATGACCTTAACATCTTAAGTACTAATAAACAATAACATTAATTAATATTTAATACAATAATATACTAAATTAATATTTAATATAATAGTATACTGAATTATGTATATTTCAGATAGTTGCACCCCTCCATCATTCTCAGGTGGACATTTTATGAGATCAAAAGGGTAAGAATCATATTTCAGATAGTTGCAACCCTCCATCATTCTCAGGTGGACATTTTATGAGATCAAAAGGGTAAGAATCAAGAACTTATCATTTATGGGTTACAAAGGATGGGTGTGAGGCTACCTATGGCTTCAATCCTACCTTTCCCACACATGTCAATTTCGTTTTTGACTTCACTCCCCATCCTTGCACTATGAATGCGTAAAGTAGGAAAACATCGTATGAGAATCAAGAGGGGCTCCATTCTCATGGCACAAGGATCCATGCCCCAATACTCTAACATTCAACACAGGTGCACCACATATATTTACACTGACCTACCCTTAGATATTAGCACAAAACAATATATTATAAACCCAAGAAAAATAATAGATAAGTTGTTCCTAATTTGACTTTATGGACATGTACAATGACCTGCACCTAGAAATTTGACTTTATGGACTACACTTAGATATTAGTACAAATCAATATATTATAAACCCAAGAAAAATAATAGATAAGTTGTTCCTAATTTGACTTTATGGACATGTATAATGACCTACACTTAGAAATTTGACTTTATGGACATGTACAATGACCTACACTTAGAAATTTGACTTTATGGACATGTACAATGACTTACACTTAGAAATTATCACAAATCAATATATTATAAACCTAACAAAAATAAAATAAGTGATATTATAAATCCATTATTATTTTTATTATTTCTATTGACATATATATCCTATTTATTTATTTTTAATTTTATTTCTATTGACATATATATCATAACTTATATCTAGTTGTGAATCATATATTTCTATTAATATAGAATGTGAATCATATTTTTTCCTCGAAAAAAAAGCTTAATTTTATTCATCCATAAAGAACCAAATTAAATTTTATAGGTGCTTGCGGCACGCCCCAATCATGGGTAAAGAGAGAAGAAAAAAGAAACCCAAGAGGGTCCAGATATAGCTAATAAACCACTAAATATAGTTACACAAAATAAATGGACTGGGAAACATCCTACATCTAAAGGAAATAAGCCAGAAACTGCACGCCCAAGTAAGGACCTTAGAGTGTGGAAAAACTGCACGCCCAAAAGATGGATCTCAAAGCTCTGACCCAACCACTAAAAAGAAGCAGAAAACCCATCTTTAGTTGCACAATGCACTAGATTCCAAGTCCAGAGACCCAAAACCTAGCCATCAGAGCACCGAGAGAGAGCCACCAAAAAGCCCAAAACAGAACAGTTCGATCTAGATCTTCTCCTCCCGACATAATCTAGATCAACTTAGAATCCAAACCGGTCTGCTTGTACCAAAAATTGAGAGGAAAACGAACAAACACATCCACATCAAGGCCAAGGGCCATGTAAATATACCCAAAAAAATGGCGCACCAGATCCACCGAAGGCGAGATCCGTCACAGGCAATAGCAGGGACACTAGAGGGAGAGAGCAGACCCACCCATGGGGGCGGAGCCAACAACAAGTGAGAACCATCGAGGATCAACCAAGCCCAAGAATAGGCAAAGGAAGACGCACCGACAGGAAGAGGAACCAGACGCCTGTGACAAGGGAAACCCTAGCCGCTCCTGGAGCAAGTTATCAATCCCTAGCAAAACCCTCATGATTCCTTATAGAATGTGAATCATATATTTCTATTAATATAGAATTAATTTTTATTTAAATAAATCTTCATATCATAAAGACAGTTTGACGAGTGAACAAGAACAAGAATAAGATATGTGGCAGTGTCTATATTATTGGTTATAAAAATAAAATTATGATGATTGATAATCTCAACATTATTTATTTATTTAATCTAGCTAGTGAATTCACACACCATGTACTTGTAAGGTATAATCGTAGTTTTGAGATCGGTTCTAGATTAGACACAAACATACACATATTTATATAGGTACGTGAATTTTTGTGCATCAACTTCCACTTGGTTTGCATGCATGCTGCAAACCAATCTTCATTGTACTCACCCAACTATTGCATGCATGTAAGCCTGGATAACAGTGTCAGTCGCTTGGTTATTGTGTTAATAAGACTATATCACTTCTGTCATTTCATGGGGCTACATTTGGAGGTCATGCCAA
This sequence comes from Picea sitchensis, assembly GCA_010110895.2. Classification (NCBI taxonomy): domain Eukaryota; kingdom Viridiplantae; phylum Streptophyta; class Pinopsida; order Pinales; family Pinaceae; genus Picea; species Picea sitchensis. The sequence goes on from SNQJ01S0017226.1 coordinate 114,843, forward strand.
ATTCATATGGCCCCGAGACAAGCTAACACTAGCATGAAGGAAAAATTCACACAAGTGCTCCCCTCAATCATCTATGAAAAATCAATTGGACATCTCCCTGGGACATCGATTGCAATGGATTACACTATCTGCTTGGCAAAATTTGTGGAAGGTGAATATGTAACAATGTTTCCAAAGACAACTAGAATATGACGAAATCTTAGACATATAGTCTGGAATTAAGCAATAGATATGTCCTTGGCCAGATAAATGGAAGAAGTACAACTTAAACCCAGAGCACACCTGTGTTACTGTATTATAATATGCTATGAATGAAATTGACAATAATTTTCGAACAATTAGAAGGTATAGCAAGCGGTGCCTATTGTTTGACGATGCTTCATGTACATACCAAGTCTTAGGCAAGGCACCAAGATATTGACAACAATGTCTGGACAATTAGAAGGTATATCAGGCGGTGTATTTTGTCGATGTTTCATGTACATACCAAATATTAGGCAAGGCACCAAGAGTATGCATTTATGTCTCCCTATCCACCTCCATATTCACAGGTCTCAACATGCAGAATATCCCCCGAAAAGAAATCCCCTTTAGAGAAGTTCATTGTTCAACGTCCTCAATCCGAGCCTGCACAATTTGCTCCATTTTCTTTATGTGCATGCAGTGGAGCATAGTTTTATAGATTCAGGATAATAGGGCCATATTTTTCTACAAGTACGAGTTAACAAGTATATTGATTGGTCTTTGCAGGAATTACAGTATTAAGGCTGCAAGGTAAGATCGGGTTGGTCAATTTCATTCCAGCCCCCCACTCCCATTTAGACCCGATTCCATCAGTAGATACAGTAGAAGAAGATCCAAGTGCGGATCGAGATCCATACCTTCGTTTTTCTCGCATCTAGCTATCATAAGGAGATATAGTAGCATTCATATATGAAATACTAGTCTCAAAGACATAACGATCGAACTGGAGGTCATCCCAAAGATCTTTCCACCCAACAGATTCATGGTGAAGGATCGAAGCTGGAAGATGAAGAATTGGTCTTCTTATGGCCCATGCACTGAGGATCCCACTATTTCCATGTCTCTGAGGTAGTGCAAGGTTATTAATTGAGCAATCATGAGGAGAACACTGTAAAGAGATGCTTCGACCGATTGGACTACTCTATGAATATAAGTTTTTCATGAGGCGGGGAAATTTACTAATCCAGGCATGGTTTCATATGCCCTTGCTTTACTTACCAGGGGAAGAGATTTGTAAATCTTCCCCCTCCAAAATCTATAACTATTTCCTCTCATGGTTGTCCAAGAGTGTACTTAATATATACAAATATATATATAATACTTCATCTATACGCAATCTATTAACAAATACTAATTGAGCAATCTCTATTAGTAAATGAAATGTATGCTATCAAATCACTAATACTCAATATCTAGGCTATCTCTTGATTATCTACATGCTTTGCAAAATTATCGTACTTCATATATACACTATCTAGTGAAAAGATAATTGCTCTATCTAGTACATAAGAAATAAACTATATAGTAATTAATGCATAAGAAACATGTTATCTCTTCTTGTCTATCTACGCTATCTAGTATCTAATCCTTTCACTCAACTAATCCCTTTGATTAATCACTAAATAAATGCATAAGAAAACATATGTATTGTAATAGCATAAACCAAACTGACCTCTGGCAAGCTTCTAGCTTGATTTGGAAATCTTCTGGTGTCATCTCTTATGTTGTAATTCATTACTTCAAAGCTTTCTTGCAACTCACTTTGCTCTCTTCAGTCATGCAGGCATAAATAGAGGTCACTTCAGTCATGCAGGCATAAATAGAGGCAAGAAGAAATAGAGGTGTTCGTGGGTGAAGCCTACATTGGTCATAGGAAAGGAACGAGCTCGATCCATATCAAGCAAAGAGATCGACCCATATCAAGCCAATACAGTGATGGACGATGATATTAAATACAATGATGAACGATGATATTATTCATTGAGTGAAAATTGATAAAGCCACATGCCACTCAAAATTATGATTGATAGTTGTCCAAAGATTTACTTGACAAAGATATAGGAAGCATGCCACGCTAAAGGATGAGATATGGAAATAAACATGCTAACAAAAAATGTTAACAAACTAATGCTAACTCGGGAGATAACATTAGTTCACTTCAAAGGATCTACACAACAATCCATCTTAATGAAATCATTTTTTCCTAAGTTTCAAACTCAGAAATTTTCCATTGCCTCAATATGAGACCAAATAAGACCTCAAACTCAAAAGCTAGGATAAAAAAATGAAATGTTAGTTGGAAAATTGTATAAGTTCTCAAAACTTTGGTTAAAATGGTTCATTTGCGTTAGTTTTCGTGCAAATACTAATAGAACAACACCAAACCGTTTACTAATAGTCCTTGCATCCCGAAGGGCATGGACTAATAAGACTTCCATGAAATTGGGCTAGGAGGAGCAAGCCATAAAACATAGTGACCTACTATAGGAAAACTTAGCCTAGACATTAAATCCAAAGAGATGCTTGAAGTTTTCAATTGTACATATAAGGGGTACTTGGGCCAAGTGATTCTAAAATGGACTAGTTGATGGTAAAGATACAGACTCCCTAGGATTGAAAAGAAGTAGAGGCATGGAATATGCTTCCTACACTAATCCATTAGAGAATAATGTGCAAAAAATAATAAACATAGTTGCAATAATAAACAACAAAAACAACACACATGACCATGAGGCAATGATTTCCTAGGGAAACCCTTTTTGGGAGAAAAACACCACACTCTACAATACATTATAGATTCTATGTACTCTCAACAAGAGTGTTTAGTAGTGAGCTTCATATCTACACTATGCACTCAGTGACTACATTGGCCACCTAGGCCTATAAGTATAGCCAATATGCCAACTCATGAGGCCTATACCATGAGGCATCTTACAATGGAGTATCTCAAGCCATTAAATACAATTCATCATATGAAATATAATGGGAAAATACCTTGCGTTACCCAATACCAAGGGCCCACAAACCAAGAATGACAAACCCATTATTAGTTGTATCAAGGTTATCCTAACTACTCTATGACCAAGTCAAGATTAACCCAACATTCCCCCCTTTAAACTTGACTTGGGACAAACACCTACCCCTCTCAAAATTTATTAACCAAGTTTTTTGGAATACAACATGCCCCCTATCACCTAAGTCTACATCTAGACTTTACACGTGAACCATCAAACTAGGGGTACCCATGCTTAAATAGGTCTTATAGCCATATGTCCGTTTACATGTGATAAAATACAACTCCATAAAAAATATTACAATTGTATGTTGGAGCACGTGATGCTATGAAACATCAACTCGTTTTATTGCCAACATCCCTCCTACTCCAAATATAATTACATAGATCAAGTACTTATGTTACC
>SNQJ01S0017227.1:0-17841 GCA_010110895.2 Picea sitchensis
TTTATCCTCAATACATCATTTGTTATTGTATCCAATATATCATGAGAATATAACCATAAGTAGTACAAATCAACAATATTAGATCAGATACATAGTACACTAGAATTTTTGTGGAAACTAAAATGGGAGAAAACCACATAATGATTTATTATACATCAAAGATTACATTCATAGGAAGCACCAACTTCCAAATTCTCTAGCACCAACTGGAAGGAGGCACTAACCCCCTGATTTATAGGCACAAACTTAAAGGAAGAGCCAACTCCCTAATTTATCCGACACCAACCCCCTGATTTACAAGAACCAAATTGAGGAAAGAACCAACTCCCTAATTTATCCAACACCAACCCCCTGATTTACAAGAACCAAATTGAGGAAAGAACCAACTCCCTGAGTTCTTTGACACCAACTAGAAGAATACTATGATTCCCTGATTTACAAGCACCAAACTGAAGGAAGATCCAACTCCATGAGTTCTCCGACACCAACTGAAAGGAGGCTACAACCCCATTTCCTTTCCCCATCCTGTCGCCCTGAAATATAAGTGTAGATTCATTATCACTACCATTGATACTATCCCTGCCAATTTCACCAATATATCAACCAACATGTCACTGTCAATGTCACATCAACCTGTGACTATCACTATCAAATCAAACTTTCATTGATGATCAATCAATGATCCAACCTATCACTGTCTCTGTCACTTCAACCAACCTATCACTAATGCTCAACTAATCATCCAACCTATCATTGTCCCCGTCACTGATATACCATCATAAACCAACTAATCCACTCACATGGATACAAAAACTATCACCAAACCATGTACATCAACCATCAACCAGAACCCGTACCATACCATGTACATCAACCATCAACCAAAACCTGTACAATACCATGTACATCAACCATGCATATCAAAGATGTACCTTATCATGCATCAACCATGTACCAACTTGTACCATATCATGCATCAACCATGTACCAAAACTTGTACCATACCATGTACATCAACCTTTACCATACCATGCATCAAAGATGTACCTAAAAAATATACCAATTCCTCAACAAGGTACCAAATGCATGACCATCACATCATCAACAAGTAACCAATATATACCTCAAACCATGTGCCTCAAGCATGTTTCAACATCCATAAACCATGTACCAAGAGATACCATCAAACATGTCCCATATAACTCATATACCATACAACAAACCATATGCCAAGTATCCAAGATGTGCCTCTAACAATGTATCATATCATCACCAAGGTGTACCATGCACACTTACTACCATGGTATGCCTCTAGCATGTACCATAAAAACATAAGAATAAGCATAAAAAATAACACATAAGGATACCTATGATCCTGTAGTTGACTTGATACACAATATTATAGACCTGTATCTCTTCCTCAACTTCAACAACAAGATAATAACATCTTCATCAAACTTTATGTCATTCTCATGGGACTAGTTTTGGATTAGTCACAAACCCTAAATTTCAACAAGAATAAATCCATCCCTGTAATGAATAAAGGTTTGAAATTTTAACCACATATACTTTGAGATATTTCCTCCATCTCCTCAAAATTTCATGGTTTGAAACTTCTTAGAACATAAGTTATAGTGAAAATGGAAAATCTTCCTAAATGTTTTCCTATTATGGAGAGAGATATTGTATAGCATGTACCACACTCAATATTTGATATATGATTTTGAAACTCACACAAAATACATTGCATACTATTATATTTCCATTCTATTTGTTCTCATATATTTTGGATCCTCTATGAATAAGTTATTACTATTTTACTTGAAACACTTGTTTGAGACTAGTTTCAATACTAGCYAAAAACCCTATCTTYCATAGATTGTATATCCAAAAATACAATGACCTATAAGCTAAAATGTTTACCACAAGTACCTTGATATCTCTTCTCAATAGCATCCAATTTTCAGTATCTGATTCATTCTATAAAACAAGTTATAGTKAAAATGGTTAGATGACCTTTAAATAACATACCTTAGAGCACATCATCACAAGGCTTCATCCTCCCTTGGAATTTMTCCCTCCTTCKCTTCATATTCCCTATAAAATTCTCCTTAAATATCCTTGATTATCTTAGATAAGAATCACTTACTCATATAGAAAATATTCAATAGAATGTATGCGTGAATGTACTTATGAGTGACKTGYTGAGGTGTATATATACTTTTTCTAAGTAACCTCTTTCCTTAACTTTAGGGATTCTTGAAATTTCTTGTTACAACTACTTTACCCTTTAATTAATGACTTGCAACCAATTATAGGATTCTTAACTCATCTTTGGAGCTTCCAAATTCATTACCTCATAAATCCTCAACCGTGAGGAACTACATGATGTTCCATCTACCATTGGAAATGACATGACGAGGACTATCTATCTATGAGTAATATCCATCTATGAGTAATATCCATCTATGAGTGTGTTACATGAATTTACATTGTCCTTCATGTATTTATTCCTCAAACAACTTTGGGCCTCATGACCACACCTATGGGTTTCTTGTAGACTTCTTCAAAGTGTCTTCCCACGAGGTACATACTTAGAGCTACACCATAAGGGAACCACTTTGGATACTTCTCCAAATACACCCATAACATATGTTGACATCAATGACAACCACTTCTTGTTGACATAAATGACAACCAACTATACAATAACATCAATGAAAACCAACTTTCTGACAGTGAGAAAAATTACATCTAACAAATAGGAAGCCATGTAAAATGAGGGAACCTCACCTGAAAAAGGGTTCTGTGCAGGTTGGATTCAGGTGTTGAGTTATTTTTCTATAATGGTGCCTTAATTGAAAATATCCTTGATCATTTCCACCATGTATACTAGTGGCATATAAGCCTCGGTAAATCTTGAGAAATCCTCCTCACCATACAATCAACAAATTAAAACCATAATATACATATACGATTCTCTAAAAAAGGTTATGTCATACCATTCTGAAGTTTGATTTATGAACTTTTTGTTTTCCTTCCACCATGAAGCTACTATATTTCTCACATCATGTTACTTTTGTAGGGCATTTCACAACAACCCCCCCATATTTTTAAATTTTATGGGGCCCTAGAATATTTTTCTATTTTTCTTTTGCACCTATCTTTTACCCTACAAGACCTGCATCCTTAATTTTCTAACACAACCCAATCTTAACTCAAATATGTTCCAGGATCACATTCGTCGAAGTCCCCTTTACACACGTTAATTTAAACTTTGATCTTCACACTCCAATCACTATGTCTCTTACACTTCTTTATTTTGCGGAGCCCCATGGTTTGTTATGAACTATCAAACGACCACCTCCCCAAGTGATATTCCAATATTGAACTGTTGAATCCCAATTTATCATTCTCCAGTGAGTGTTTTTATTACTTTCGCGACATACACATTTTTTTAAGGTATCGAAGGAATCTTACCTTCGATACCATCCTCGTCGGGATCCTTTTTAAGCATCATCTTATTACACTCTGAAAAGAAAAATTTGATGGCCTCTCGACCCTTCTCACATGTGTCCCACACTGATGCACGAGAATTGTCATCAGTATTGAAGAGGTCTAGTGGAGGAAAACTCAGCACCATGCATGCTTGTTTCAAATCAACTTTGATCTTGAGGAGGGCCCATCATTTTTATATTTTGAAAATATTGGAATTAATGAGCTTTAAATGTTTGGAGGTTGGAGCCATTCCAAGAGATCCTAGTGGATTGCAGTTTATTTAATGTATAGAGGGGTTGTACAGATGTTGAGCATCGATCCTTATCCATATTGTAAATTCTCATGAATTCATAGCTAGAATAGAGTAGGATGTTTTGAATTCAATGTGATGGAAGTAGGTGGTTAGGACAGACGGATCGAGAAGCCCTGTTATGAGGAAAATCTCTCTATGGATAGGGGTAAACCACAACATACATAAATGACTACATAAATCAACTCTAATCTCAAAGATGTTGTATAAACAAATATTCTAGCAAGACAAGATAAAAGGCATACCCCATCCAGACGTTCAATGAAGTCCACCATTGAGCACTTAACCCAAAGCAATATACCTGCAACTGGTCCTCAACAACCAAACAACACAAGCATATGGTGATAATAGATAGTTTTAGCACATTCAATAGAATAATCCATCAATATACATAACAAATACGCCCATGGAATAACAATTCAAATATTCGCAAGATATCAATTGGATGAGAAAAGAGTTTTTCTATTAAGATGTAATCAACAAAAGTGAATGAGTTACAAACTTCTGTATCGGCACGGTTTAGAACCAAGAAACTAATTTCCTTCCAGTTGGGCCTCCACCACTTCAATCCTCCACCAAAGGCAAGCTCATATAAGAGAGACAATGAGGTTCTCAATCAATAAAGGAAGAGCTTGGTGGTTGAACAATGTGTTCAGACTTAAAGGACAAAGGGATGCAGACTCAATGTGAAGTGAATAATTTCTCCATAGTAACTTTTCTCTCAAAGTTTTGGCCCATTTATATCTTTCAAGTAGAACTGAAGGGATGAGTCGGAACATTTCCAGTATATGGAAGGTCAAGGATCATTGATCTTGTGACGTGACATGGAAACGTGACACCGTTTTTTAATTTTGGGGAAAATCCATATGTACGTGGGTTGTAGTGGTGCAACCTACATATACACATGTTGTAATATAGGCATGGTGCGTATATGTGGAAAAATCATGTTTCTAGATCTGGGATTTGCAAAAATAAGGGACTTCAAGTCTGCATGGGAAATGGAAAAATTCCCTATGTACAAGATTGTGTGAGGTGAGGAAAATCTTTCTATAACATATTCCCCCTAATGTATGAGGTGAGAGGAGTATTTGCGATGGCCGAAATACATTATAAAATCCTAGAAGTGGAGCAATGGGGACCCAATTGGAAGAACTAGTTGCTCATTACAATTTGCACTGAATTTGCATACATGGTTTCCCATTTGAATTACACTGCAGATCCATGTGAAAATATACCAAACAACTATCCATGGACATGAATAGGAAATAAAAAGGTGGCTACATGCCAATGGCTATCATAGTGATGAACAAGGCCCAATAAAACCACTCTCAAAATCAATCTAAAGATATATGTATACAATGGAGTACAATATGATCTCCCATGATCACTGAAGTCACATAGATATTGGTCCAATTAAAGGTAGCAACAACTCAGGAAAGTTGTGACTATAAACTGATGTCTTCAAGTCTTCTACACGATCCACCAAAGGTGAAAGTCTACATTGTGTGAATAAAGGATTTGAGGTAAAACACAATAAGACCTCGTTTGATAACCGATCATTGAAGTATACAGCAAACAGGAGATAGCCTATTGATGATGAAAGTAGGTATCAAGGCACCAATTACATTCTTACAAATGTGAATAAAGGATTAAGGGTCGAACACTTAAAGAATCCATCGATTAGGAGGCATTGATGTATTCCCAACTATCGTTGGTGAGAGAACCTGACACTAATGACTACAAGCCTCTAGGTACTCATAGGACTCTAGGTCATGTCTCCAGAATAGATGAGCTGATGTCGATGGAAGGATACCCGTTGAGAGGAGAGCATTGAGGAATCTCTCATCATTTAGCACAAGGTACAAAGTAGGAGCTTGATGATTTGGAGGAAATCAGATGAAGAGCATGTTCATGAACCAACAAACCTGTGCATCTTTCTCGTGTGCTAGGTGTAAGAGGTACATGAAAAAGACCCTCTGAATAGAAGACAATGAGGAAAACTACTGAAAAAGGTGATGAAACAACCAATAGGGCTAATGGCATCCAAGACATTACATGAATCCCAATGTGTGAATAGATGTTTTACCATCGAACACAAGCAAAGCCACCCAGTCAACGACCAATGATGAAATGTCGACTGTTGGGTTCAAGGTTACCTACCAATGAGGAAAGTAGGACTAGGGTGCACAATAGGACTACAACTTCATGTGATTTTGAGACAAAATGAGGGTATGACCAACATGAAAAGTCAAGATTTCAGAGGAATGACTGACACAGGTTGATAAACATCCTTTGAAAAAGAGAATGAGACATATGGAAGACTCTGGCAACATAGACTCAATGATGAAACCGTGAGATGCAAGATGCATCAATCAAACTCTCCATAGGGACTGGAATAGTAACCAATCAGAGGAGCAAAATCTACGTAATAAGCTCATCTTCCTAAGGTCACTCTAAACAAAAAATTATGATGACAAGTGGACTCAAAAATTTTGTGCTCTGTTCAAAGGCGACATGACTGCTACCATTATAAGATAATACTCTCTTCCCTCCCATTTTTTTTTTTTTCATAGTCAAATGAATGCTATGATACAGAGGAGGAAATGAGTTTCGTAAGTAAGGAAAACTAGTTCCAGCAGTGGAACATACCTATGCTCAATGCAAGAAAGTGCATGTGGGATATGGAAACTCGAGGGAACGTTCCCTCCTGGGTATAGAGTGTTAAGCTGCGAAGGATATAAACAAGGCTCTTCTTGGTTGAGGATGAAAAACTACTAAAGAAAATAATTTATAATGCAAAGCGAGAATCGACAATATGCTCAATACTACAAGAAAGGGCATGAGATGCAATCACAACTTAACGCCAAAAAAATTCCTTTTTCGTAATCTTAGTCTACTTGGTTTGAAAAAGGGATAAACTTGCACCAAATAGATGTCCTTTCAAATCCAATTTACGAGTGTGAAAGAGACAAGTTCACTCGACAATATTTTCACTTTTTGAAGATGAGTCGGAAGAGCTTAAAATCAAAATCGTTTGGGAGTCCTATAGGGATAGGTCAACATGTTTATGAGTTTGAAATGAGGTTCAACATAAATTCATGTACTAGCTATAAGGGACTCCTAGTCCTATGGAAAAAATATCTTCATGGGCACCGAATGAAGCAGTGGATATAACTAGGGTACCCATGTTTGGTAAGTCTCTACCATTCGATAACGAAACTTATAATAGAATATAGAAGGTTTTGTGTCGCTAAAAAATGGGTTCGTACCTAAGGAATATGAGTGACAGTCATAGGACGATGAAAACGTGCATTATGGAATGGATATCTATCCTATATGCTGGGTAGCGAAAATACATGTCCAAAGTTACGAACGGGCGACATTACTCTGAAAACCACAAGAAGCTCTAGAAAAAAATACAAAAACCAACTCAATCCACTATCGTATTAGTCCATTAGGCGAAAATATTATCTGAAACTATGCAAAGTGGGTAAAATATTTCTATAAATAGTTAAGAAAACCAAATTTACTATACCATTTGTATTTTTACCCAAATAATGGATTTTGGACCAAATTACCTCCGAGATTCAAATGGTTATTGCGGGAGCTATGAGTGATGGAATCGATGATCATCTTAACTAGGTAATTCCTCTTCCCCTCCTCTTTATTTTCAATGGATTAGATTTTGTATTTAGGTTCCATTTTTTAAGTTATTTATGGCACAAATTAGAATTTTAGGTGTACGCGGGCTACCATTCATCGGGTCGCGTATACGCGTGATTATGCATGGCTATCTAAAATACAACTAGTGTATACTCAATCCTATACGTGACTGTGAATGGTGCAGCTCGCGTATATGTCTGTAAACATTGTTTTTTAGTGATTGCTGAGTCAAAAAATATTTTTTCTCTTATAGGATGGTGCTAGAGTGGAGGGAAAGGGAACATGAGGAAGTAGATGTTGTTGTGGAAAGAGATCCAGGGGCCCAAATGGCCTTGAAAATATGCGGGTTGTATAAGTTTTTGTCTCTAAAAGGGATGAGGGCCCAAGTGAGATTTCTATAGTTGCTCATGGATTACTAGGATCTAGAGAGTGAGAGCTTCAACCTTGATGGGCAACCATTAAGGATTGAATTTGAGGACATTTATTTATTGACGGGGTTGTCGTGTCGGGGTGAGGTGGTCAACCTCAAAGCCCAGGGAGATGGGAGCGGTATGAAAATATAAGAATACATAGATTCTCATTGCATTGTAGGGACCGAGAAGGTCAAGAGTCAACTCCCCATCCGAGTGATAAACAATCTAAGCCTCAATATTATTGTCATCATTTTGACACAGATCACAGGATCGGCCTCGTCACACCAAGAATCGAGGTCGCTTATGTTCTACTTAGTAGAGTACTTGAGAGCCATGGTGTATGACTGGTGTAGCTCACTACTAGATAACATGAAGATCCAGTTGAAAGAATGCAAACAGAGTGGTAAGAGGAACTTCGGGTTTGCTTTCATATTGTGTACCTTTTTCTTCGAGCAGGTTCCAAGTTTGGGACCTAGAGTTGATATCATTCCATGTGGACCTCACAATCCATCCATGGCATAGTGGACTAAAGTTATGAGACAACAGGGGGGAGGTAGGGTGCCCACACCCTACAATGATGACTTCTTCCACTGGTGGAGATGACAGGAGGTAGGGTGCCCACACCCTACAAGGATGAATTCTTCCATTGGTGGAGATGATAGGTCATTTTTTTGGATGACTACCCTTATGCAGGGATTGAATTCAGAGAGGAACTTGACATTCCATTACCACCAGGGACTGCCTACTGGGACATAGGTATGCCAAAGTTTTTTAAATATTTCATTTTTTTGTATTTTTGTATAGGAAAACAAAAATAATTTTGGATGATGTTTAAGTATTAATTATACATGTATGTGATGCATATGTAGGTCCACAAAAGCTAGATGGGCTTCCATGATATTGTCAGAGGCACCAGGGAGATGAGACAACAAGAGGAGAAGTAGAGAGAGTCCTTCAAAACGTTCAGGGAAACCTGTCTTGTTCGACACAAAGGATTTCGATGGTTCAGGTGGAGGATCTGTCAGAGGCTATGCAGTGACAGGTGGTAGGTGTGCCTCGTGCTTGGGTGTGACTCTTTTGGCATCTCGCAAACACCGTAGTTTTCTATCATGACACTCATCCGACGCCACGGACATAGATGTCATCACTTTTGTATTATCGGTTGTATATGTGTATTGAGGGTGTTAGCCTCAATTTTGTACTATAAACATCATATTTTTTGAAATATATATAAAAACATGGTTCTTTAGCTCTACTTATGTTACAATGTGTACATTGATGGGAATTTTTTCTTTGCTTTAGTTATGTGACATATTCCAATATAAAACGAAATTAGCATATGCATCAGATACATAATTAGAACTCCTATGTATGTGATGATAAGTAATAAAATCAAACTATCGTTATAAAAGTCGTACCCGTAGAAATCGTCGGAGTAACATAGGGTCACGCACATGGTAACTTTCATTCAACTGACATACTACTAACTAGGAATCTAGGCGAACCTCCATAGAGAGAATACCATGTGAAATGGCATCGCGCAAAAGTTCTATAATGACGCTATATTCTGCCACATTATTTGTGGATGGTCCTAGGCATACACCACCTAAAGAAACCAGTAGAACCTCAGGTGAATAAACAAACCAAGCGGAAGAAGCCAAGTTCCGTGTATGATGACTGGCTCTATTTGTTAATCCTAAGTAGACTGAAGACTCCGTTGACATCTTCCAACCAAGGGAAAACTCGATAATCAAGATGAATATGAAAAACAATAAATGGAAAAGATATATACACTAAATTACAATAGTATACAAAGACTTATGCCTAAGAGTGGGGTTGAAGTGTAATATATTTTCAAGTAGAGCCCATTCCTAGGCTCATCCAACATGTTCCTTTCATAATCTTCTAATTTATAGGCTCCTTTCTCTAAGACACATCACAAGATATAGGGACCGTGCCACATGGGTTTGAAATTTCCTGGCCCCAGTGGGTCTTTGGATTGATCATATAAAAGGACCAAGTTACCCTCAGTGTACAACTGAGGACAAACATACTTATCGTATTGGATATTGACACATATTTTATTCACTTCGATAGCCGTAGAGGCATCTCGACATTGCTTGTCGAGATTGTCTAGGTGAATGAGGCATCGTTCGAGATCGGAAGTGTCAGGTGGGAGTGAAACTGCCAATCTAAGAGAAGGGATTTAAAATTCAATAGGTAGCATCAACTCCACACTATGTACTAACTGGAAAGGAGACAAATCAATGGCATTCTTGACCAAGGTTCGATATGCCCAAAGTGCGGGATATAACATGATATGTCAGTCATATTTTCTCTGGCTGAAAGTTTTCTGCAAAATGGTCTTGAGAGACTTGTTTATGGCCTCTACTTATCCATTTTCCTATGGGTATTAAGGGGAAGAATGAACATGCTTAAACCCTAGTTTGGATGCTAGTTATTCCAACATTTGATTCTGAAAGTGACTTCCATGATTAGTGAAAATATCACTTGGGATTCTGAACTTGGTGATAATTTGATTGAATACAAAGAAGGCATAAGTCCTCCCATCGGATATAACTATAAGAATGGCCTTGTTCCACTTAGTAAAGTAGTCTATGTCCATAATAATGTGTTGATTCCCCCCAACCAAAGTTGGGTTGCAATCCGACAATAGTGACAGGATGGAGAGGGGCTAGATGCGAGCGCAATTTCCGAGTGAACACCTGGTAGGGGTGACACTTCTTAACCACTTCAATGAAATATTTAAATATATACAACCAAAACTAATCAGATCACAAAATTTTCTAGGATATCGCAAGCCTGAAGAGATGACCACCACAAGCCCCATTATGGGAATCGTTTAGAACAGACCTGTCTTCTTCGTGAGTTAAAAAATGATGCAAGATATTTTCTATTCCTCGATGATACAAAGTTTCGTCAATGATAAGGTAGTTCTTATCTTGGTATCATATATTCCATCAGTCATCTCGTGATAGATGTTGAGGGAACTTCAAAGTTTGAATATAGAGAAAAATATCTCCATACTAGGGGTCAGACGATGAGACAAGTAAAATGTGTTTATCCACAAAATAATCAACATGAATAAAATCCTCATCTAATCGTGGGAAGTCAGATATTAACTCTACAAATACTAGTGATTTATTAGATTTCGCAGAAGATAAATCAAGATTGAATCGTTGTAAAATGACAATCCATTTATTGTAATTTCCCCATATGATACGCCTGGTAAGGACATATTGAAATGGATTGACATCGGAAACCACAGTAGTATTTCAAAGCAATATGTAATGCCGTAAACGTTAGACTGGGTGGACAATAACCAAATATAGATTTTCAATGTGAGAGTATTTGAGCTCAGGACCGACTAAGTTTCGACTAAGATAGTGAATGATGTGCTCATGGAGCTCATCATCCTCTTGAGCCAATACCATACCAATTGTCTCTTCGGACACGACGAAATAAATCAAGTAATCTCTACTGTAGTTAGGAGACTTTAGAAATGGTGTTGATACCAAGGCTTTTTCAAAGCATTGAAGGATTCTTGGGCTCGCTCATCCCAGATAAAAGGAGTGTCTTTATTCAAGAGACACATGAAACCCTTAGCAATACTAGCATAGTTCACTATAAATTGACATAAAAAGTTAGCTTTCCCATGTAAACCTTGAAGTTGTCGAATAGTGCACGAGAGAGGAAATTGAAGTATTGCCTCAACCTTTAACAGATCTACCATGATCCCAGTCTTAGTGACTAAAAATCCTAGAAGACATCTTGACCTAACACAAAATATGCATTTATGAGGGTTCAATCAGATGTGATAATGAAGACATCTTTCAAAAACTAGTTGAAGGTGCGTCGGGTGATCCACTCTCTTATGGGAGTGATTAGTAAGATCATAAAGATAGGCTTCGACTATATGATTGAGATCGTGAAATACGAAGTTCATAGCACGTTTGAAGGTTTCTCTGACATTTTTAAGGCCAAAATGATTCTTTCGATATACGAAAGTACCCCAAGGACAAATAAATGTCATCTTATGTTGATCCTTAGGTTTAATTTGAATTTGGTTATACCCTGGAAATCTGTCCATGAAAGAAAAAACTTCCCTTCCCGCACACTCATCGAGAATCTGATTGATGAAGGGTGTAGAGAAGTTGTCTTTATGACAGACCTTGTTCAAGTCATGAAAATCCATGCATACATGGATGGTTCCTTGTTTCTTATGCATAGGAACAGGATTGGATACCCATTCAATCAAGGGAATTGGGTAGATAAATCCAACATTAAGCAGTTTTCTACCTCTGCCTTGATAGCAGGGGCCTTCTGGGGATTAATAGCTCTAATACATTGTTGAATAGGCTTAGCATTCGAGTAAGTTTTAATTTCATGTTTGAAAATTCGAGGGTCAATTCCTGGCATCTCTTCATATGACCAAGAGAATACGTCTTAGAATTCCTTGAAGAGTTCGGTGTAGATCAAAATTTCTTCTGGAGAACAATCTGCACAGATGTATGCGTTTTCAATCTTGTCAGGGATATGAGGCATATCGATCGTGATGCTAGGTGAGATAGTTTCCATGTTTCCTTCTTCATAAATGTCATGTGTATCAAGTGGAACTATGGCGTGACCGACTATCTCACTCAAAGTATATTTAAAGTCATCTTGTTCGATTCTAGCAAGCTTGGGATAAAATAAGAGAAATGATGCATATCATCCCAAGTTTTTCCAGAACCATTCATGGCCTTGATGATAGCTTCATTTGAGGGAAAAGTATCATTGAGGTAGTCATGTGAACAAGATGAAAAAGAGGTCCACAGAGGCTCAAGAACAATATCCTGCTTGTTCGTTTGTGAGGTAACAGGATCCAGATCGACATAAGACTCAAAAACATCTTGATATGATATCTTTGTTGTCAATTGTGGCATGGCCATGGACATTCTAGTATGTGACTAAACTTCATAAGACGCAGTCGAGGAAGGTAGGGTCTAAGGATCCTTAAAATAGGAAGTGCGGAAAGAAACAAACCTCTCTGATGAAACGTGCCTAATGGTCATGGCATAAATGTGATGAATCGGTGCCATGAAGTCGAAGGTACCCATAAGGGATGAATACATTCCTACATTGATATTCTCAGTTGTCGGCTGAGAATTGTTGACCACGGGGATCAAAGGCCCAAAAGATGCACTGGGACTAGCATATGCAAAGGACAACTAATCGATCATCACGATCTTCCCATCGTGAGGAAATCAAAGAGTACAGAAGATGGATGATACAATGGTAGTCATAGCGTAAGTCCAATTGTTTCCTAGTAAAAGGTTATAATTGAGGGGCACATCAACTAGATCAACACCCACCTCTACCTTCTTCCCAACTAACTTGACTGGAAAGGCAGGAAGAATACCATGAGGGTGGAAGAAACGATCGTCAAAGGCAATTAACATGGTCGAAGACTGAGAAAGAGTTAGAGAGCCAAGGGCTTTCCAATAGACCAGGGACATCACACATGTTGCAATGCCTTCATAAACAACAATATGCTTGATGGTATATTTTGATTAACCCACATGGATTTGGAATTCCACATGGTAAGGCAAGTGAGGCTTCACATCTGTGACGTCAAACTTAATAACTTTTAATCCAAAAGGATCTAGAGCACCTAATGCAGATAGAAAGTCATTCCTCTATGAAGGACACGTCTAGAGTACCTCCAGGGTCGACATCTCACAAGGGGTTTGACCTAGGTCCTAAAAATAGAGTAATTTTGGGCGGCTCCAGCATTAGAATTGTGGGTAGAGAGCTTGAGTACTCCTTTTGGAATATGAAACAGTGGCTTTGGTTTTTCAATCTGTAGGGGCATCTCTGGAGGAGAAGGAGACTCTAGACCAGGTACAATTTGTGGAGAAATGTAATTGCGAGATCGAGTGGCTACATTAACCTCATATTTGACCATATTTATGCATAAATGGTCACTGTATTGTGCCTATGGGTTTTGATGCCCACTCTCCACATTTTCGACATTCGAGCAGCTCAAGGCCATGTGTTGGTTATGTGGAAAAGGATTTGTGATCATGACAGGCAGTAGAGATTAAAGGCTTGCATTTTCCACAAGTTTGGGGCACAAATGGGTAAGGTGATCGTTTGTACAAAGCTTACAGGGAAGTTTCACCTTCCGCCTTTCTTTCTTTCCCTCATCATCATTATTATTTATCGTCTCATTATTACCATTGTCCTTGGTTTTATCACTCTTCCCACCCTTACGATTATTACTATGTCCTTTCTTCTTATTCCCGCCTAGTTGTTGGTTACCATTTGGGTTGGTCGACGATTGCACAGAATGTACATTGACCGATTGAGTGGGATTGGAAGACACAAAATAAGTTGGACCTCTTGCAAACTTGTTTAGATACAACTCTTTGAAATGGCTTGTCACCGATTATGTGGATTTCACATTGGTGGAGCCTACAATGCCATCGGCATGAGGCCCAAGATTTTTTCTAGGGTCATAGTTTGACCTTGGTGCATCAGGAAGAATCTCGTATAACATCCTAGACTGAGCATATATAATATCTAACTGCTAGGCTTTGAAAATTGCTTCTTCCTCATATGTAACCTCGGATGTAGAAACATCCTTCGAAATATAAGGTTGTAGAGACTTAAGGAACCATTCTAGCAGGAACTCCAGGGGTATGCAGGTATTGATCAACCTCTTCCATATATGCCACTACTAGATGTGATCCGAGATATGAGTGTATTTTTCCTAGCGTAAGGTCGATAAATGTTATAAGGTAGCATCGTAATGAACCAAAAATTGGAAGTGGTTAAGGAAGACTAACACCATCTAAATAAAGTTTTTGTATGCCCCCTTAGGTAGATCGATATATTATTTCACGACAATTCCTATGAGGGTGAATTGAGACAATATTAACCAAATATAATCGTCGTTAAGGGAATTCGAAGAGCACCAAAAGTGAAAAGTAGTAACGTGATCACCAGGATCCTCGCCATTCTTACCTTCAAATTTTGGAATATCCAAAGGAAGATTGGTGGGGATGGGGGGCCATGTAGGATCATGACACACATGATCATTCATCAACTTAGACAAGTTTGGCAGATTGAGCATGGCCAGAAAAGGGAGACGGGGTTGCGGCATTTGGCCCCATGCTCCCTAGAAAGATTGTGGTTGGGGAATCACAACCCATCTAGGGTTCTGGTAATCACCATGGCATTGTATGGGATTGTAAGGCCCTCCCCCAGGATGATTCATAAGGGGTTGGTTGGGCACCATTCCAGTAGGAATGTTCTGATGAGGGTTATAAAAACTGCCCCCAATTGGAGTGGACCCGGGTTGGGGGTTTCCCAAGGTGTGAAACTGACCTCCTCCAGGTGTGAATCCAGAGGATAAAGGTGGATTCGTCATGCCAAATGTGTTGGTTGGAATATACACTAAGGAGGTGAGTGTAAAGGACATAACGTGAGAAGAAGTTTTCCCGCTAGGTTGGTTACTCCATCCAAAATCAACAGGATTAGACCCAAGGTTAAAAGGAGGAATGCCTCCCATGGTAGGAGTCATTTGAGGGACATGAGTGCCACCAAATTAAAATGGATTATAAAGAGGAGATGTGCCCCCATGTCCAATGCTAGCATTAGGGCCAGCTGTTGGGATGGATTTTGAAAACTGCAATGTAAAATTTGGCATACCATAGGAAAAGGGACTAGAGGCCATAGGGATGGACTGGACATTATAGCCCAGTGAGTGACGAAGAAACCCAAATGGGTTCATGTCTATAGGTTGGGTATTCAATATAGGACGTGAAGCGGTGATGATCGGCTCCTCCGGCACTACAACCATTGTGGTTAAAGGAGTCAAAGGGGTACCATTAACTATAGTAGGTGTGGAAGTTGAAGGGCTCCCATTATCTTGATGACTCAGTTCAATACTCATCCTTTTACAATCACAAGTCTGATAAGTGGAGGTGTGTATACCACATTTAATAAATCTACGCCTTTTAGAAGGAAAAGACTCAAACTATGGTGGTAACTCTAACAAGTGATGAGACCTGTGGGGAAGTTGGTCTATCTCTACGATGACTCAAGACTCGAGATATAAAAAAAAATCCTAAGGCCAACTAGTAATCAAATAGCACACCAAAAATATAAAAAAACCAATATTCACACAAACAGGATGAAGTGGTGGAAATGGACCTCCCTCTCTAAAGTAGGTATGCCTCACCCAAGAGGGTCCCGAGACTCTGTTTCTTAAGATTGTAGGAAACATAATTGGTTATAAGGGCCCTCGTGGGCTTAACAACTAGTTGGTCACACCCCCCCAGAGAGGTAATCCTCCATAAATGTTGTTTGATGTATGACCCTTATCTAACCCAGGGTACCTGCAAAATAACCCCAGCAAGTAAACTATATGGTACCTAAGTCAAGCAACTAAGAAACCATGGTATGAATGATGCACAGGAGAACATTCATAAGTCAAGTCCACCATATGGGCAGGGTAGAAAATCCTAAAACCTTGAAAGCACCGCCTCTCACAGAGGTAAGGGCACTAGAAAGATCCCCATATACGAATAGATCCCCAGAAATATCTCTGATGCTAAGAAGTTATCAGGGGGATATCCCTTCAACCAACCTCACTCTACCTCGTGCTTAACTCCAGTGTAAGAGGAGCCTCCTGATATTATTGATTATACAATGGATTTCTCCATTCCTTTCGTCAGACACATATGTTGATTTAATAGCCTTGGAGAAGTTTACTCACAAAATCCTATTCCAAAGCTCTAAATCCTAAGCTAGTTTATGCACCCTAGAAAAATAAAATTGTTACTAATCAATTTTAAATTATAGTGTTTCTTTTAATGGATTTGCTTACTCAAAAGGTGTGATCGTGAAACTAGTGATGTTATGAATCAACAAGTAAAATAAATGAATATGAATACAATGCAAAGTCTGAACTTCCAATTTTCAACAAATGATATGCTTTTCATGCCTAATATTTTTTGTATTTTCAATATAATAAAATGAAAATGCAAGGACTGAACAACAACTTGATATAAAAACTCTACTATGTGTAAATAGAGACAAACCAAGTAGGATATCAAGAAGAAAAACACCCAGCCCAAGATTCAAGGAAAATCAAAAGAAGAAGATGATGAGAAAGGCATCGTCCAAAAATTCAACCAAACACAGGTTTACTGTCATTCCACATACACTTAACATTCACAACAAAGACCCAAGAAGACTCAACAATCATCGAAACCTACCCAACAACCATCAAACCCAACAACCAAGCAACATAGGTTGATGTACGCAATTGTTCAAGGGAAAAGCACGTATGTACGTAGCTTGCAGAAGTGCAACATACATATGTATGCATCTGTCAAGCAAAAACCCATGTATATGTGTCAAAACACAACTAGACTAAGGAGAAGACTAGGAAACTCAAACTTAGAGTTAACATAGGTTATCAAGAAATCATACGACAAGAAAATCAATATAAATGAGAGGAATATAAGGAGAAAAGCACTCCAAACCCCGAATAAGAAGATTATATCCCCAGTATGGTCATCAATTCTGTTACAAGGAAAATCTCTCTATGTCTAGGGGTAAACCACAATAGACAGAAATGACTACAAAAATCAACTCTAATCTCAAATATTCTATATAAACAAATATTCTAGCAAGACAAGATAAAAGGCCTACCTCGTCCAAACGTTTGATGAAGTCCACTGTTGAGCACTTGAACCAAAGAAATATACTTGCAACTAGTCCTAACCAACCAAGCAATGCAATCATATGGTGATAATAGATAATGTTAGCACATTCAATAGAATACTCCATCAATATACATAACAAATACACCCATGAAATAACAATTCAAATATTCACAAGATATCAATTGGACGATAAAATAGTATTTCTATTAAGATGTAA
>SNQJ01S0017227.1:18665-50919 GCA_010110895.2 Picea sitchensis
AATGAGGAAAGAGGGAAAAACTCATGGGAAAACCCCCCTCTAAAATTACAATGCATTAAAAAAATGAGAAGGGACAAAAAACAGTTGCTAAGCAACCATGTCCTTCACTCCAAGAAGACCTCGCAACTATGCAAGTTTGTGCTATTTGAATATTTTGTTGAAGATGTAGATGTCTGCATGGATCTGATGGAGTAGATACAACATTGATATTTCCACACATATCCACTTTCTCTTATTTTAATGAAGAATATCCAAATAAAGTTTGGATGAAACTTTGAAAACTGTGCGGTCGTTTTCAAAAAAACGCTGAAATTTTGTTGATTTTAAAATGATCATAACGTCACTTCCCAGAATCTATTTCCGATGATTTTTTTTTTGAAATTCAATATTGTTCCGAGAGGAATTCAAATATCCAATTTGTTTCTAAAAATGTTTCTCAGAAAATATCATAATTGAATATGATGTGCTCGGACTCCTTTTTGTCTCCTGAGATGCATGCATGGCGCATGCATGTTTCTCCTGAGATGCATGCATGGCGCATGAAAACATTTATGCAAGTGAATCCTGAGAGGCATACAATATATATTCCACATTAAATTTATAAAACAAATCTGAAATGGATTAGACATCATCTTCAATTAATGGAATACAAATTTGTGCAGATACTTGTGTAGAAGGCTCTTAAAACTGAGATGATTTATCTTCTAGTGGCTTTTCTACATTCTCTATTATGTCAACCTTTTGCATGAAATCTTCACAATATTCTTTATTCCTGAATAGAACCTCCAATATGGTCCATAATTCATTTGGAGTTGATTCTTGTGAGTCGTCATATACTTGATGGTGAATTTCAGGAGAAATAAACCAGAGGATACATCCTATGGCCATATCTTGTCTATTGAGAAAATCATTTTTCTCATCGGCAGAATCAAACTCTACTTCCATTGCCATAGTTATTTGGTACATGCCTCTGTATTTTAGAAGAATCATAATTTTTGGCTTCCACTCCAAATAGTTATGAGGCATGAGAAGTATTGTCGACGAATAATCCATCTTTTCTGCGTTCTTTAATCTTCAGTACCTGCAAAAAATAATTTGGTGTAGATTTTTCTTAGCAATCTATCGGCTCTAATACCATGTAAATTTGTTGAACCTACAAAGAATATATCTAGCTAGAAAATACTATACACATTTGCAAAGAGAAATTGAGAAATAAGAAGCAATAGAGAAAGAATGGAAGAATTCTCATTAACCGTGTTCCACACTCAAAGATTGAATAATTTACAATAAATATATGATACACGAGTAACTAATGCACCATAGTGGTGGTATAGAGTTATCTAGATACACACCAATAGTTACAGGAGTAAATTTCCACCTATTCTACTCTCTCAGACAGTTACGGGAGTGAACTGCCACCTAGTCTGAGTTAACTAGTCTATCAGTCTTTAGTTAACTGACTGAAACAGAGTGAAGTGAGGAGGAGATCAGGGAATCATGAGTAATGCACTAGTATGGTGATGATACCAAGGACAATGTGCATTAGTTGGTGATGATCCTAATGTTGCATGGTGATAATTCTTATGTATCATCTAGACTCCACTCAACTGATCAAACTGAAGTGAAAACTGCAGAGAATATTCTCCCTAGAGGAATATTCTTCCTAAAATACAAGAGACTGAATAATGACTAATAAAAAAGGAAAAAACTTAGGAAAAATAAATCCTAGGTGTGTGTGAAGTAACTCCAACAATTTACACTATCCTTCATGTCCTTATTCCTAAAAACACTTCAGGCTTCATGACCACACCTATGGATTTCTTGTAGAATTCTTCAAAGAATATTACCATGAGGGACATTCTTAGAGCTACGTCATAAGGGGACCACTTTGGATACTTATCCAAATACACACATCACATATGTTGACATCAATGAAGATCACTGCTTTTTGACATGAATGACAGCCAAATTTCCAACAACATCAACAAATTGTCCAACAATATCCCCCTTTGGAATTGAGTGAAACACTCATACTCCAAATCTCATACTCCACTTGTGACCAATGCTCCTTCAATGTTTCTCTCCTCATGTTTCTTTCCCCACTTGACATCAATGGAAAAGGGTATCTCCCCTTAGGGTTGCTCCCTCTGTCTTCATGCTTCTAATATGTCTCTTTCTCCCCCTTTGACATCATGGGTAAAAGGGTAATTCCCCCTTTCAATGTACCTTCTCTAAACAATATTTCTCTGACTTCATGCAATTCACTTATCTTCATGCTTATGATCTCTTTCTATGACAATTTCTCATCCTTGACTTTTCTGCAAGATGTCGTGTAGATCAATGTGGGATTTCTTGTATATGCTCTTTTTCCTCTCTTCTAGTGTTCTTTTTCCATTGGTTTTTCCTCTTGTAATTCAATGACATTTATAAAAAACATTCAAAGTTTATTGACTTGAAGTCTTCATGACTTGTCAAGTTCACATCAATGACCATACCTTCTTCTAATGATATAGCTTATTTTGTTCCTTTTATTGCTTTCCTTCTTGATTCCACTTTTCCATGGATTCCACTGATTCCAATTGTTAATATGATTTCATCCACTATCATATATTTGTTTAGACCTATCAAAGATCTCATGAATCCATCTATGTCCATTTGTCATAAAAATTTGCATGACTCTGCCACTCAACTACATACAATGGTGATCCATATGCTACAACTGATCACAACACATTCCTTTCTTCTCAATATTGTTTTTTTAATCTGCAAATCATACTCTACACGTATGCAACAATCTATATTGAATATATCCTTGTATGAATGCATTCCTAGAATCCTCTATACAATGGATCTCTTCCACTATGAAATTGTCTGTCCAAAAAATTAAAATACTTTAGATTGCTCAAAAAATAGTTCTCTGATCTGTAAAGATACTTCTTACAACCCCATGTTCAATATTCATATTTTCTAGGAGTATCCAAGCTAAATGGATTATAAAAATATCTACTTTGTTGTGGAGTAATATTCCTCTTCATTCGTGGATTCATCATCATCCTCTTTCTGAATTTTGACCTCTTCCTCTTTTCCTATGGAATCATCATGATTCCACACTAATACAAATCCTGTGAGTATGATCTCTAGGACCTGGTATTCATTCACATGTTCTTCTTCTTTTTCATTTCTTATCCAAACCTTCCTGTATCTGACATCTTCCTTTTTTCCTTTAGATTTGTCCTGATCTCCTACTATTTTTAATCCTAGGAGTATGACTTCTGGGTTTCCTTCATTAATCTTTTCTTCCTTTAGCTATTCATTTTTTCATTTCCAAAACTTCTTATATATGATATCAATGTTATCTTTCATAGAAGTATCCATCATGCTTCTACAATCACGAGCTATATGTCCATAGTTACGGAATTTGTAACATTCAATATTATATCGAGTCACATATGAATTTATTGCTTGACCATTTCTTCCATAGGATCTACAATCTGCAACTTTATGTCCAAAGTTAGTGCAAATAAAACAATGGCCATAAAAGAAACTTTCATACCTAGGAGTGAATGATATTCTTTGTGATGTAGTCCTTCTGAAGTCATGATTTGGTTGATCATGAGCTTCTCTTATGTTGTTTCATTCACAATGGTTGAAGCTTCTTTGATACCTGCAAGTGGAGGGTATTCTTTGATATCCATCTCTTCTGTAATATCCTTCTTGAGTTTTCTTCATTTATGGAATGTTCTTCTTTGAGGGCTCACATTCTTCCTTCTTAGTAGGGCCTTTGTTGGCTTCTTCATAAATCTTAGTCTTCTCTTCATTCTTTATTTCTAGTAACATGTAACATTTCTCTTCAACTTTCTTTACTGATGATGTGGAGATTTATCTCTCCTCAATTTTCTTGCTGAGATTGAAAACTTTAACTCATAATGTAACAACTTGTTCTTCAATTTTGTCACATTCTTATTATTTCTTCATCATCTGGATTTTCATGACTTGTTCCTTTCTCTTTCCTTCTGGAAGTTGGGTCTTAAAAGAGACAATTTCTTCTTCAAGCCTTCTTTCTTCTTGACCAAATTCTTCTTCAACCTTATTTAATTCCTCATATCTTTCCTTAATATGACTTCTCAAAATATCTTCTCTCTTCTCTGCTTCTTGTCTTTTTGATACTACTTCCACTTCCAAACATCGCTTCTCTTTTAATTGTTCCTTAAGGGTTCCTTAAATCAGTTTGTCTCCTTCCAGCTGAACTTTTAGATTCATGAAAAACTATCTAACTTCTCTAGAACCTTCCTTTAGCCTGATCAATTTTTCCTTGAGGGACTTATTTTACTTTCTTTATTTATCTAGATCACTTAAAACGTTGATTAGTGTAGTCTCAAATTCCATTATGTCTACTTCACAATCTTCTTTATTCTGATTGGCATGCTCTGGATCTGCAATAAAATGGGATTCCTTATAGTAGAGATTATGTAGTTTATCCCAAAGTTCTTTGGATGATGCAAATTATCCCACTTTGGCTTTTACATGATCTGAGAATCCTTCCAACATGAAATCCATTTCTATTTTGTTGTTTCTCTTCAGTTCCTTATTGACTGTTGTCGTTGGTTTCTTTGAACTGGTGTATCCTGTAACAATTTATTGCCAAATATCATACCCATGTGCTCCTATAAATACTTTTATCTTGTTTCTCCATATCTCATAGCTTAAACCAATCCGACCATCAAACTATGATACTCTAATCTCAACGTACTCTATGATCTTCCTTCCAATGTTTAAACTATTTTATGAAGGACCAACTTTCATATCAATTGTTGGAATAAAGAGAAGGGGGGGGTGAATCAATATGAGCAATTTTTACCACTTTCAATCACAATATTCAAAATTAAACTTTATCCTCAATACATCATTTGTTATTGTATCCAATATATCATGAGCATATAACCATAAGTAGTACAAATCAACAATATTAGATCAGATACACAGTACACTAGAATTTGTGTGGAAACTAAAATGGGAGAAAACCACATAATTATTTATTATACATCAAAGATTACATTCATAGGAAGCACCAACTTCCAAATTCTCTAGCACCAACTCGAAGGAGGCACTAACCCCCTGATTTATAGGCACAAAATTAAAGGAAGATCCAACTCCCTAATTTATCCGACACCAACCCCCTAGTTTACAAGAACCAAATTGAGGAAAGAACCAACTCCCTGAGTTCTTTGACACCAACCAGAAGAATACTACGATCCCCTAATTTACAGGCACCAAACTGAAGGAAGATCCAACTCCATGAGTTCTCCGACACCAACTGAAAGGAGGATACAACCCCATTTCCTTTCCCCATCCTGTCGCCTTGAAATATAAGTGTAGATTCATTATCACTACCATTGATACTATCACTGCCAATTTTACCAATACATCAACCAACCTGTCACTGTCAATGTCACATCAACCTGTGACTATCACTATCAAATCAAACTTTCATTGATTATCAATCAATGATCCAACCTGTCACTGTCTCTGTCACTTCAACCAACCTGTCACTAATGCTCAACTAATCATCCAACCTATCATTGTCCCCGTCACTTATATACCATCATCAACCAACTAATCCACTCACATGGATACAAAAACTATCACCAAACCATGTACATCAACCATCAACCAGAACCCGTACCATACCATGTACATCAACCAAAACCTGTACAATACCATGTACATCAACCATGCATATCAGAGATGTACCTTATCATGCATCAACCATGTACCAACTTGTACCATATCATGCATCAACCATGTACCAAAAATTGTACCATACCATGTACATCAACCTTTACCATACCATGCATCAAAGATGTACCTAAAAAATATACCAATTCCTCAACAAGGTACCAAATGCATGACCATCACATCATAAACAAGTAACCAATATATACCTCAAACCATGTGCCTCAAGCATGTTTCAACATCCATAAACCATGTACCAAGAGATACCATCAAACATGTACCATATAACTCATATACCATACAACAAACCATATGCCAAGTATCCAAGATGTGCCTCTAACAATGTATCATATCATCACCAAGGTGCACCATGCACACTCACTACCATGGTATGCCTCTAGCATGTACCATAAAAACATAAGAATAAGCATAAAAAATAACACATAAGCATACCTATGATCCTGTAGTTGACTTGGTACACAATATTATAGACCTGTATCTCTTCCTCAACTTCAACAACAAGATAATAACATCTTCATCAAACTTTATGTCATTCTCATGGGACTATTTTTGGATTAGTCACAAACCCTAAATTTCAACAAGAATAACTCCATCCCTGTAATGAATAAAGGTTTGAAATTTTAACCACATATACTTTGAGATATTTCCTCCATCTCCTCAAAATTTCATGGTTTGAAACTTCTTAGAACATAAGTTATAGTGAAAATGGAAAATCTTCCTAAATGTTTTCCTATTCTGGAGAGAGATATTGTATAGCATGTACCACACTCAATATTTAATATATGATTTTGAAACTCACACAAAATACATTGCATACTATTATATTTCCATTCTATTTGTTCTCATATATTTTGGATCCTCTATGAATAAGTTATTACTATTTTACTTGAAACACTTGTTTGAGACTAGTTTCAATACTAGCCAAAAACCCTATCTTTCATAGATTGTATATCCAAAAATACAATGACCTATAAGCTAAAATGTTTACCACAAGTACCTTGATATCTCTTCTCAATAGCATCCAATTTTCAGTATCTGATTCATTCTATAAAACAAGTTATAGTTAAAATGGTTAGATGACCTTTAAATAACATACCTTAGAGCACATCATCACAAGGCTTCATCCTCCCTTGGAATTTATCCCTCCTTCGCTTCATATTCCCTATAAAATTCTCCTTAAATATCCTTGATTATCTTAGATAAGAATCACTTACTCATATAGAAAATATTCAATAGAATGTATGCGTGAATGTACTTATGAGTGACTTGCTGAGGTGTATATATACTTTTTCTAAGTAACCTCTTTCCTTAACTTTAGGGATTCTTGAAATTTCTTGTTACAACTACTTTACCCTTTAATTAATGACTTGCAACCAATTATAGGATTCTTAACTCATCTTTGGAGCTTCCAAATTCATTACCTCATAAATCCTCAACCGTGAGGAACTACATGATGTTCCATCTACCATTGGAAATGACATGACGAGGACTATCTATCTATGAGTAATATCCATCTATGAGTAATATCCATCTATGAGTGTGTTACATGAATTTACATTGTCCTTCATGTATTTATTCCTCAAACAACTTTGGGCCTCATGACCACACCTATGGGTTTCTTGTAGACTTCTTCAAAGTGTCTTCCCACGAGGTACATACTTAGAGCTACACCATAAGGGAACCACTTTGGATACTTCTCCAAATACACCCATAACATATGTTGACATCAATGACAACCACTTCTTGTTGACATAAATGACAACCAACTATACAATAACATCAATGAAAACCAACTTTCTGACAGTGAGAAAAATTACATCTAACAAATAGGAAGCCATGTAAAATGAGGGAACCTCACCTGAAAAAGGGTTCTGTGCAGGTTGGATTCAGGTGTTGAGTTATTTTTCTATAATGGTGCCTTAATTGAAAATATCCTTGATCATTTCCACCATGTATACTAGTGGCATATAAGCCTCGGTAAATCTTGAGAAATCCTCCTCACCATACAATCAACAAATTAAAACCATAATATACATATACGATTCTCTAAAAAAGGTTATGTCATACCATTCTGAAGTTTGATTTATGAACTTTTTGTTTTCCTTCCACCATGAAGCTACTATATTTCTCACATCATGTTACTTTTGTAGGGCATTTCACAACAACCCCCCCATATTTTTAAATTTTATGGGGCCCTAGAATATTTTTCTATTTTTCTTTTGCACCTATCTTTTACCCTACAAGACCTGCATCCTTAATTTTCTAACACAACCCAATCTTAACTCAAATATGTTCCAGGATCACATTCGTCGAAGTCCCCTTTACACACGTTAATTTAAACTTTGATCTTCACACTCCAATCACTATGTCTCTTACACTTCTTTATTTTGCGGAGCCCCATGGTTTGTTATGAACTATCAAACGACCACCTCCCCAAGTGATATTCCAATATTGAACTGTTGAATCCCAATTTATCATTCTCCAGTGAGTGTTTTTATTACTTTCGCGACATACACATTTTTTTAAGGTATCGAAGGAATCTTACCTTCGATACCATCCTCGTCGGGATCCTTTTTAAGCATCATCTTATTACACTCTGAAAAGAAAAATTTGATGGCCTCTCGACCCTTCTCACATGTGTCCCACACTGATGCACGAGAATTGTCATCAGTATTGAAGAGGTCTAGTGGAGGAAAACTCAGCACCATGCATGCTTGTTTCAAATCAACTTTGATCTTGAGGAGGGCCCATCATTTTTATATTTTGAAAATATTGGAATTAATGAGCTTTAAATGTTTGGAGGTTGGAGCCATTCCAAGAGATCCTAGTGGATTGCAGTTTATTTAATGTATAGAGGGGTTGTACAGATGTTGAGCATCGATCCTTATCCATATTGTAAATTCTCATGAATTCATAGCTAGAATAGAGTAGGATGTTTTGAATTCAATGTGATGGAAGTAGGTGGTTAGGACAGACGGATCGAGAAGCCCTGTTATGAGGAAAATCTCTCTATGGATAGGGGTAAACCACAACATACATAAATGACTACATAAATCAACTCTAATCTCAAAGATGTTGTATAAACAAATATTCTAGCAAGACAAGATAAAAGGCATACCCCATCCAGACGTTCAATGAAGTCCACCATTGAGCACTTAACCCAAAGCAATATACCTGCAACTGGTCCTCAACAACCAAACAACACAAGCATATGGTGATAATAGATAGTTTTAGCACATTCAATAGAATAATCCATCAATATACATAACAAATACGCCCATGGAATAACAATTCAAATATTCGCAAGATATCAATTGGATGAGAAAAGAGTTTTTCTATTAAGATGTAATCAACAAAAGTGAATGAGTTACAAACTTCTGTATCGGCACGGTTTAGAACCAAGAAACTAATTTCCTTCCAGTTGGGCCTCCACCACTTCAATCCTCCACCAAAGGCAAGCTCATATAAGAGAGACAATGAGGTTCTCAATCAATAAAGGAAGAGCTTGGTGGTTGAACAATGTGTTCAGACTTAAAGGACAAAGGGATGCAGACTCAATGTGAAGTGAATAATTTCTCCATAGTAACTTTTCTCTCAAAGTTTTGGCCCATTTATATCTTTCAAGTAGAACTGAAGGGATGAGTCGGAACATTTCCAGTATATGGAAGGTCAAGGATCATTGATCTTGTGACGTGACATGGAAACGTGACACCGTTTTTTAATTTTGGGGAAAATCCATATGTACGTGGGTTGTAGTGGTGCAACCTACATATACACATGTTGTAATATAGGCATGGTGCGTATATGTGGAAAAATCATGTTTCTAGATCTGGGATTTGCAAAAATAAGGGACTTCAAGTCTGCATGGGAAATGGAAAAATTCCCTATGTACAAGATTGTGTGAGGTGAGGAAAATCTTTCTATAACATATTCCCCCTAATGTATGAGGTGAGAGGAGTATTTGCGATGGCCGAAATACATTATAAAATCCTAGAAGTGGAGCAATGGGGACCCAATTGGAAGAACTAGTTGCTCATTACAATTTGCACTGAATTTGCATACATGGTTTCCCATTTGAATTACACTGCAGATCCATGTGAAAATATACCAAACAACTATCCATGGACATGAATAGGAAATAAAAAGGTGGCTACATGCCAATGGCTATCATAGTGATGAACAAGGCCCAATAAAACCACTCTCAAAATCAATCTAAAGATATATGTATACAATGGAGTACAATATGATCTCCCATGATCACTGAAGTCACATAGATATTGGTCCAATTAAAGGTAGCAACAACTCAGGAAAGTTGTGACTATAAACTGATGTCTTCAAGTCTTCTACACGATCCACCAAAGGTGAAAGTCTACATTGTGTGAATAAAGGATTTGAGGTAAAACACAATAAGACCTCGTTTGATAACCGATCATTGAAGTATACAGCAAACAGGAGATAGCCTATTGATGATGAAAGTAGGTATCAAGGCACCAATTACATTCTTACAAATGTGAATAAAGGATTAAGGGTCGAACACTTAAAGAATCCATCGATTAGGAGGCATTGATGTATTCCCAACTATCGTTGGTGAGAGAACCTGACACTAATGACTACAAGCCTCTAGGTACTCATAGGACTCTAGGTCATGTCTCCAGAATAGATGAGCTGATGTCGATGGAAGGATACCCGTTGAGAGGAGAGCATTGAGGAATCTCTCATCATTTAGCACAAGGTACAAAGTAGGAGCTTGATGATTTGGAGGAAATCAGATGAAGAGCATGTTCATGAACCAACAAACCTGTGCATCTTTCTCGTGTGCTAGGTGTAAGAGGTACATGAAAAAGACCCTCTGAATAGAAGACAATGAGGAAAACTACTGAAAAAGGTGATGAAACAACCAATAGGGCTAATGGCATCCAAGACATTACATGAATCCCAATGTGTGAATAGATGTTTTACCATCGAACACAAGCAAAGCCACCCAGTCAACGACCAATGATGAAATGTCGACTGTTGGGTTCAAGGTTACCTACCAATGAGGAAAGTAGGACTAGGGTGCACAATAGGACTACAACTTCATGTGATTTTGAGACAAAATGAGGGTATGACCAACATGAAAAGTCAAGATTTCAGAGGAATGACTGACACAGGTTGATAAACATCCTTTGAAAAAGAGAATGAGACATATGGAAGACTCTGGCAACATAGACTCAATGATGAAACCGTGAGATGCAAGATGCATCAATCAAACTCTCCATAGGGACTGGAATAGTAACCAATCAGAGGAGCAAAATCTACGTAATAAGCTCATCTTCCTAAGGTCACTCTAAACAAAAAATTATGATGACAAGTGGACTCAAAAATTTTGTGCTCTGTTCAAAGGCGACATGACTGCTACCATTATAAGATAATACTCTCTTCCCTCCCATTTTTTTTTTTTTCATAGTCAAATGAATGCTATGATACAGAGGAGGAAATGAGTTTCGTAAGTAAGGAAAACTAGTTCCAGCAGTGGAACATACCTATGCTCAATGCAAGAAAGTGCATGTGGGATATGGAAACTCGAGGGAACGTTCCCTCCTGGGTATAGAGTGTTAAGCTGCGAAGGATATAAACAAGGCTCTTCTTGGTTGAGGATGAAAAACTACTAAAGAAAATAATTTATAATGCAAAGCGAGAATCGACAATATGCTCAATACTACAAGAAAGGGCATGAGATGCAATCACAACTTAACGCCAAAAAAATTCCTTTTTCGTAATCTTAGTCTACTTGGTTTGAAAAAGGGATAAACTTGCACCAAATAGATGTCCTTTCAAATCCAATTTACGAGTGTGAAAGAGACAAGTTCACTCGACAATATTTTCACTTTTTGAAGATGAGTCGGAAGAGCTTAAAATCAAAATCATTTGGGAGTCCTATAGGGATAGGTCAACATGTTTATGAGTTTGAAATGAGGTTCAGCATAAATTCATGTACTAGCTATAAGGGACTCCTAGTCCTATGGAAAAAATATCTTCATGGGCACCGAATGAAGCAGAGGATATAACTAGGGTACCCATGTTTGGTAAGTCTCTACCATTCGATAACGAAACTTCTAATAGAAGATAGAAGGTTTTGTGTCGCTAAAAAATGGGTTTGTACCTAAGGAATATGAGTGACAGTCATAGGACAATGCAAATGTGCATTATGGAATGGATATCTATCCTATATGTTGGGTGGCGAAAATACATGTCCAAAGTTACGAACGGGCGACATTACTCTGAAAACCACAAGAAGCTCTAGACAAAAATACAAAAACCAACTCAATCCACTATTGTATTAGTCCATTAGGCGAAAATATTATCTGAAACTATGCAAAGTGGGTAAAATATTTCTATAAATAGTTAAGAAAACCAAATTTACTATACCATTTGTATTTTTACTCAAATAATGGATTTTGGACCAAATTACCTCCGAGATTCAAATGGTTATTGCGGGAGCTATGAGTGATGGAATCAACGATCGTCTTAACTAGGTAATTCCTCTTCCCCTCGTCTTTATTTTCAATGGATTAAATTTTGTATTTAGGTTCCATTTTTTAAGTTATTTATGGCACAAATTAGAATTTTAGGTGTACGCGGGCTACCATTCATCGGGTCATGTATACGCGTGATTATGCATGGCTATCTAAAATGCAACTAGTGTATACTCAGTCCTATATGCGACTGTGAATGGTGCAGCTCCCGTATATGTCTGTAAACATTGTTTTTTAGTGATTGCTGAGTCAAAAAATATTTTTTCTCTTATAGGATGGTGCTAGAGTGGAGGGAAAGGGAACATGAGGAAGTAGATGTTGTTGTGGAAAGAGATCCAGGGGGCCAAATGGCCTTGAAAATATGCGGGTTGTATAATTTTTTGTCTCTAAAAGGGATGAGGGTCCAAGTGAGATTTCTATAGTTTCTCATGGATTACTAGGATCTAGAGAGTGAGAGCTTCAACCTTGATGGGAAACCATTAAGGATTGAATTTGAGGACATTTATTTATTGACGGGGTTGTCACGTCGAGGTGAGATGGTCAACCTCAAAGCCCAGGGAGATGGGAGCGGTATGAAAATATAAGAATACATAGATTCTCATTGCATTGCAGGGACCAAGAAGGTCAAGAGTCAACTCCCCATCCGAGTGATAAACAATCTAAGCCTCAATATTATTGTCATCATTTTGACACAGATCACAGGATCGGCCTCGTCACACCAGGAATCGAGGTCGCTTATGTTATACTCAGTAGAGTACTTGAGACCCATGGTGTATGACTGGTGCAGCTCACTATTGGCTAACATGAAGAGCTAGTTGAAAGAATGCAAACCGAGTGGTAAGAGTAACTTCGGGTTTGCTTTCATATTGTGTACCTTTTTCTTCGAGCAGGTTCCAGGTTTGGGACCTAGAGTTGATATCATTCCATGTGGACCTCACAATCCATCCATGGCACAGTGGACCGAATTTATGAGACAACAGGGGGGAGGTAGGGTGCCCACACCCTACAATGATGACTTCTTCCACTGGTGAAGATGATAGGAGGTAGGGTGACCACACCCTACAAGGATGAATTCTTCCATTGGTGGAGATGACAGGTCATTTTTTTGGATGACTACCCTTATGCAGGGATTGAATTCAGAGAAGAAATTGACATTCCATTACCACCAGGGACCGCCTACTGGGACATAGGTATGTCAAAGTTTTTTAAATATTTCATTTTTTTGTATTTTTATATAGGAAAACAAAAATAATTTTGGATGATGTTTAAGTATTAATTATACATGTATGTGATGCATACGTAGGTCCACAAAAGTTGGATGGGCTTCCATGATATTGTCGGAGGCACCAAGGAGATGAGACAGCAAGAGGAGAAGTAGAGAGAGTCCTTCAAAACGTTCAGGGAAACCTGTCTTGTTCGACACAAAGGATTTCGATGGTTTAGGTGGAGGATCTGTCGGAGGCTATGCAGTGACAGGTGGTAGGTGTGCCTCGTGCTTGGGTGTGACTCTTTTGGCATCTCACAAACACCGTATTTTTCTATCATGACACTCATCCGACGCCACGGACATAGATGTCATCACTTTTGTATTATCGGTTTTATATGTGTATTGAGGGTGTTAGCCTCAATTTTGTACTATAAACATCATATTTTTTGAAATACATATAAAAACATGGTTCTTTAGCTCTACTTATGTTACAATGTGTACATTGATGGGAATTTTTTCTTTGCTTTAGTTATGTGACATATTCCAATACAAAACGAAATTAGCATATGCATCAGATACATAATTAGAACTCCTAGGTATGTGATGATAAGTAATAAAATCAAACTATCGTTATAAAAGTCATACCCATAGAAATCGTCGGAGTAACATAGGTTCATGCACATGGTAACTTTCATTCAACTGACATACTACTAACTAGGAATCTAGGCGAACCTCCATAGAGAGAATACCATGTGAAATGGCATCGCACAAAAGTTCTATAATGACGCTATATTCTGCCACATTATTCGTGGATGGTCCTAGGCATACACCACCTAAAGAAACTAGTAGAACCTCAGGTAAATAAACAACCCAACAGGAAGAAGCCAAGTTCCGTGTATGACGATTGGCTCTGTTTGTTAATCCTAAGTAGACCGGAGACTCCGTTGACATCTTCCAACCAAGGGAAAACTTGATAATCAAGATGAATATGAAAAACAATAAATGGAAAAGATATATACACTAAATTACAATAGTATACAAAGACTTATGCCTAAGAGTGGGGTTGAAGTGTAATATATTTTCAAGTAGATCCCATTCCTAGGCTCATCCAACATGTTCCCTTCATAATATTCTAATTTATAGGATCCTTTTTCTAAGACACGTCACAAGATATAGGGACCGTGCCACATGGGTTTGAACTTTCCTGGCCCCAGTGGGTATTTGGATTGATCATATAAAAGGACCAAGTTACCCTTAGTGTACAACTGAGGACAAACATACTTATCGTATTGTATCTTGACACATATTTTATTCGCTTCGATAGTCGTAGAGGAATATCGACATTGCTTGTCGAGATTGTCTAGGTGAATGAGGCATCGTTCGAGATCGGAAGTGTCAGGTGGGAGTGAAAATGCCAATCTAAGAGAAGGGATTTCAAATTCAATAGGTAGTATCAACTCCACACTATGTACTAACTGGAAAGGAGACAAATCGGTGGCAGTCTTGACCAAGGTTTGATATGCCGAAAGTGCGGGATATAACATGATATGCCAGTCATATTTTATCTGGCTGAAAGTTTTCTGCAAAATGGTCTTGAGAGACTTGTTTATGGCCTCTACCTATCCATTTTCCTATGGGTATTAAGGGGAAGAATGAACATGCTTAAACCCTAGTTTGGATGCTAGTTCTTCCAACATTTCATTCTGAAAGTGACTTCCATGATTAGTGACAATATCACTTGGGATTCTGAACTTGGTGATAATTTGATTGAATACAAAGAAGGCATAAGTCCTCCCATCGGATTTAACTATAGGAATGGCCTTGGTCCACTTAGTAAAGTAGTATACAACCATAATAATGTGTTGATTCCCCCCAACCAAAGTTGGGTTGCAATCCACAAAGTCCACCTGCCACTTGGTTAAGGGACCGACAATAGTGACAGGATGGAGAGGGGCTAGATGCGAGCACAATTTCTGAGTGAACACCTGGTAGGGGTGACACTTCTTAACCACTTCAATGAAATATTTAAATATATACAACTAAAACTAATTAGATCACAAAATTTTCTAGGCTATCGCAAGCCTGAAGAGATGACCACCACAAGCCCCATTATGGGAATCATTTAGAACAGACCCGTCTTCTTTGTGAGTTAAAAAATGATGCAAGATATTTTCTATTCCTCGATGATACAAAGTGTCGTCAATGATAAGGTAGTTCTTATCTTGGTATCATATATGCCATCAGTCATCTCGTGATAGATGTTGAGGGAACTTCAAAGTTTGAAGATAGAGAAAAATATCTCCATACTAGGGGTTAGACGATGAGACAAGTAAAATGTGTTTATCCACAAAATAATCAACATGAATAAAATCCTCGTATAATCGTGGGAAGTCAGATATTAACTCTACAAATACTAGTGATTTATTAGATTTCGCAGAAGATAAATCAAGATCGAATCGTTGTAAAATGACAATCCATTTATTGTAATTTCCCCATATGATACGCCTGGTAAGGACATATTGAAATGGATTGACATCGGAAACCACAGTAGTATTTCAAAGCAATATGTAATGTCGTAAACGTTAGACTAGGTGGACAATAACCAAATCTAGATTTTCAATGTGAGAGTATTTGAGCTCAGGACCGACTAAGTTTCGACTAAGATAGTGAATGATGTGTTCGTGGAGCTCATCATCCTCTTGAGCCAATACCATACCAATCGTCTCTTCGGACACGACGAAATAAATCAAGTAATCTCTACTGTAGTTAGGAGACTTTAGCAATGGTGTTGATACCAAGGCTTTTTCAAAGCATTGAAGGATTCTTGGGCTCTCTCATCCCAGATAAAAGGAGTGTCTTTATTCAAGAGACACATGAAACCCTTAGCAATACTGGCATAGTTCACTATAAACTGACATAAAAAGTTAGCTTTCCCATGTAAACCTTGAAGTTGTCGAATAGTGCACGGGGGAGGAAATTGAAGTATTGCCTCAACCTTTAACAGATCTACCATGATCCCAGTCTTAGTGACTAAAAATCCTAGAAGACATCCTGACCTAACACAAAATATGCATTTATGAGGGTTCAATCAGATGTGATAATGAAGACATCTTTCAAAAACTAGCTGAAGGTGCGTCGGGTGATCCACTCTCTTATGGGAGTGATTAGTAAGATCATCAAGATAGGCTTCGACTATATGATTGAGATCGTGAAATGCAAAGTTCATAGCACGTTTGAAGGTTTCTATGACATTTTTAAGGCCAAAAGGATTCTTCCGATATACGAAAGTACCCCAAGGACAAATAAATGTCATCTTATGTTGATCCTTAGGTTTAATTTGAATTTGGTTATACCCTGGAAATCTGTCCATGAAAGAAAAGACTTCACTTCCCACACACTCATCGAGAATCTGATCGATGAAGGGTGTAGGGAAGTTGTCTTTATGAAAGACCTTGTTCAAGTCATGAAAATCCATGCATACATGGATGGTTCCTTGTTTCTTATTCATAGGAACAGGATTGGATACCCATTCAATCAAGGGAATCGGGTAGATAAATCCAACATTAAGCAATTTTCTACCTTTGCTTTGATAACAGGGGCCTTCCGGGGATTAACAACTCTAATACATTGTCGAATAGGCTTAGCATTCGAGTAAGTTTTAATTTCATGTTCGAAAATTCGAGGGTCAATTCCTGGCATCTCTTCATATGACCAAGAGAATACGTCTTAGAATTCCTTGAAGAGTTTGGTGTAGATCAAAATTTCTTCGGGAGAACAATCTGCATAGATGTATACGTTTTCAATCTTGTCAGGGATATGAGGCATATCGATCGTGATGCTAGTTGAGATAGTTTCCATGTTTCCTTCTTCATAAATGTCATGCGTATCAAGTGGAACTACGGTGTGACTGACTATCTCACTCAAAGTATATTTAAAGTCATCTTGTTCGATTCTAGGAAGCTCGGGATAAAATAAAAGAAATGATGCATATCATCCCAAGTTTTTCCAGAACCATTCATGGCCTTGATGATAGCTTCATCTGAGGGAAAAGTATCATTGAGGTAGTCATGTGAACAAGATGAAAAAGAGGCCCACAGAGGCTCAAGAACAATATCCTCCTTGTTCGTTTGTGAGGTAACAGGATCCAGATCGACATAAGACTCAAAAACATCTTGATATGCTATCTTTGTTGTCAATTGTGGCATGGCCATGGACATTCTAGTATGTGACTAAACTTCATAAGACGCAGTCGAGGAAGGTAGGGTCTAAGGATCCTTAAAATAGGAAGTGCAGAAAGAAACAAACCTCTCTGATGAAACATGCCTAATGGTCATGGCATAAATGTGATGAATCGGTGCCATGAAGTCGAAGGTACCCATAAGGGATGAATACATTCCTACATTGATATTCTCAGTTGTCGGCTGAGAATTGTCGACCACGGGGATCAAAGTCCCAACAGATGCATTGGGACTAGCATACGCAAAGGAAAACTAATCGATCATCATGATCTTCCCATCGTGAGGAAATCAAAGAGTACAGAAGATGGATGGTACAATGGTAGTCATAGCGTAAGTCCAATTGTGTCCTAGTAAAAGGTTATAATTGAGGGGCACATCAACTAGATCAACACCCACCTCTACCTTCTTCCCAACTAACTTGACTGGAAAGGCAGGAAGAATACAATGAGGGTGGAAGAAATGATCGTCAAAGGCAATTAACATGGTCGAAGACTGAGAAAGAGTCAGAGAGCCAAGGGCTTTCCAATAGACCAGGGACATCACACATGTTGCAGTGCCTTCATAAACAACAATATGCTTGATGGTATATTTTGATTAACCCACATGGATTTGGAATGCCACATGCTAAGGCAAGTGAGGCTTCACATCTGTGACGTCAAACTTAATAACTTTTAAGCCAAAAGGATCTAGAGCACCTAACGCAGATAGAAAGTCATTCCTCTATGAAGGACACGTCTAGAGTACCTCC
The DNA here is from genome assembly GCA_010110895.2 of Picea sitchensis. NCBI lineage: Eukaryota > Viridiplantae > Streptophyta > Pinopsida > Pinales > Pinaceae > Picea > Picea sitchensis. Next base: position 37,128 of record SNQJ01S0017227.1, read on the forward strand.
AGGGCCGACATCTCACAAGGGGTTTGACCTAGGTCCTAAAAATAGAGTAATTTTGGGTGGCTCTAGAATTAGGATTGTGGGTAGAGAGCTTGAGTACTCCTTTTGGAATATGACACAGTGGCTTTGGTTTTTCAATCTGTAGGGGCATCTCTGGAGGAGAAGGAGACTCTAGACCAGGTACAATTTGTGGAGAAATGTAATTGCGAGATCGAGTGGCTACATTAACCTCATATTTGACCATATTTATGCATAAATGGTCATTGTATTGTGCCTATGGGTTTTGATGCCCACTCTCCACATTTCCGACATTCGAGCAGCTCGAGGCCATGTGCTAGTTATGTGGAAAAGGATTTGTGATCATGACAGGCGGTAGAGATTAAAGACTTGCATTTTCCACAAGTGTGGGGCACAAATGGGTAAGGTGATCGTTTGTACAAAGCTTACAGGGAAATTTCACCTTCCGCCTTTCTTTCTTTCCCTCATCATCATTATTATTTGTCTTCTCATTATTACCATTGTCCTTGGTTTTATCACTCTTCCCACCCTTACGATTATTATTATGTCCTTTCTTCTTATTCCCGCCTAGTTGTTGGTTACCATTTGGGTTGGTCGACGATTGCACAGAATGTACATCGACCGATTGAGTGGGATTGGAAGACACAGAAGAAGTTGGCCCTCTTGCAAACTTGTTTAGATACAACTCTTTCAAATGGCTTGTCACTGATTCTGTGGATTTCACATTGGCGGAGCCTACAATGCCATCGGCATGAGGCCCAAGATTTTTTCTAGGGTCATAGTTTGACCTTGGTGCATCAGGAAGAATCTCGTATAACATCCTAGACTGAGCATATATAATATCTAACTGCTAGGCTTTGAAAATTGATTCTTCCTCATATGTAACCTCGGATGTAGAAACATCCTTCGAAATATAAGGTTGTAGAGACTTAAGGAACCATTCTAGCAGGAACTCCAGGGGTATGCAGGTCTTGATCAACCTCTTCCATATATGCCACTCCTGGATGTGATCTGAGATATGAGTGTATTTGTCCTAGCATAAGGTCGATAAATGTTATAAGGTAGCATCGTAATGAACCAAAAATTGGAAGTGGTTAAGGAAGACTAACACCATCTAAATAAAGGTTTTGTATGCCCCCTTAGGTAGATCGATATATTATTTCACGGCAATTCCTATGAGGGTGAATTGAGACAATATTAACCAAATATAATCGTCGTTAAGGGAATTCGAAGAGCACCAAAAGTGAAAAGTAGTAACGTGATCACCAGGATCCTCGCCATTCTTACCTTCAAATTTTGGAATATCCGAAGGAAGATTGGTGGGGATGGGGGGCCATGTAGGATCATGACACACAGGATCATTCATCAACTTAGACAAGTTTGGCAGATTGAGCATGGCCAGAAAAGGGAGACGGGGTTGCGGCATTTGGCCCCATGCTCCCTAGAAATATTTTGGTTGGGGAATCACAACCCATCTAGGGTTTTGGTAATCACCATGGCATTGTATGGGATTGTAAGGCCCTCCCCCAGGATGATTCATAAGGGGTTGGTTGGGCACCATTCCAGTAGGAATGTTCTGATGAGGGTTATAAAAACTGCCCCCAACTGGAGTGGACCCGGGTTGGGGGTTTCCCAAGGTGTGAAACTGACCTCCTCCAGGTGTGAATCCAAAGGATAAAGGTGGATTCGTCATGCCAAATATGTTGGTTGGAATATACACTGAGGAGGTGAGTGTAAAGGACATAACGTGAGAAGAAGCTTGCCCGCTAGGTTGGTTACTCCATACAAAATCAACAGGATTAGACCCGAGGTTAAAAGGAGGAATGCCTCCCATGGTAGGATTCGTTTGAGGGACATGAGTTCCACCAAATTAAAATAGATTATAAAGAGGAGATGTGCCCCCATGTCCAATGCTAGCATTAGGGCCAGCTGTTGGGATGGATTTTGAAAACTGCGATGTAAAATTTGGCATACCATACGAAAAGGGACTAGAGGCCATAGGGATGGATTGAACATTATAGCCCAGTGAGTGACCAAGAAACCCAAATGGGTTCATGTCTATAGGTTGGGTATTCAATATAGGACGTGAAGCGGTGATGATCGGCTCCTCCGGCACTACAACCATTGTGGCTAAAGGAGTCAAAGGGGTACCATTAACTATAGTAGGTGTGGGAGTTGAAGGGCTCCCATTATCTTGATGACTCAGTTCAATACTCATCCTTGTACAATCACAAGTCTGATAAGTGGAGGTGTGTATACCACATTTAATAACTCTACGCCTTTTAGAAGGAAAATACTCAAACTATGGTGGTAACTCTAACAAGTGATGAGACCTGTGGGGAAGTTGGTCTATCTCTACGATGACTCAAGACTCGAGATATAAAAAAACAAATCCTAAGGCCAACTAGTAATCAAATATCACACCAAAAATATAAAACGACTAATATTCACACAAACAGGATGAAGTGGTGGAAATGGACCTCCCTCTCTAAAGTAGGTATGCCTCACCCAAGAGGGTCCCAAGACTCTGTTTCTTAAGATTGTAGGAAACATAATTGGTTATAAGGGCCCTCGTGGGCTTAACAACTAGTTGGTCACACCCCCCCGGAGAGGTAATCCTCCATAAAGGTTGTTTGATGTCCGACCCTTATCTAACCCAGGGTACCTGCAAAATAACCCCAGCAAGTAACCTATGCGGTACCTAAGTCAAGCAACTAAGAAACCATGGTATGAATGATGCACATGAGAACATTCGTAAGTCAAGTCCACCATATGGGAAGCGTAGAAAATCCCGAAACCTTGAAAGCACTGCCTCTCACAGAGGTAAGGGCACTAGAAAGATCTCCATATATGAATAGATCCCCAGAAATATCTCTGATGCTAAGAAGTTATCAGGGGGATATCCCTTCAACCAACCTCACTCGACCTCGTGCTTAACTCCGGTGTAAGAGGAGCCTCCTAATATTATTGATTATACAATGGATTTCTCCATTCCTTTAGTCAGAGACATATGTTGATTTAATAGCCTTGGAGAAGTTTACTCACAAAATCCTATTCCAAAGCTCTAAATCCTAAGCTAGTTTATGCACCCTAGAAAAATAAAATTATTACTAATCAATTTTAAATTATAGCGTTTCTTTTAATGGAATTTCTTACTCAAAAGGTGTGATCGTGAAACTAGTGATGTTATGAATCAACAAGTAAAATAAATGAATATGAATACAATGCAAAGTCCGAACTTCCAATTTTCAACAAATGATATGCTTTTCAAAAATGCAATTTTCAATTCAATTCTATAATTCTAAATAAAACGCAATCTTTCTTTACATGCACTAATATAAATGACAAAGATTCATGAGATCAAAATGCCAATCAATGTAAAATGCCTAATATTTTTTGTATTTTCAATATAATAAAATGAAAATGCAAGGACTGAACAACAACTTGATATAAAAACTCTACTATGTTTAAATAGAGACAAACCAAGTAGGATATCAAGAAGAAAAACACCCAGCCCAAGATTCAAGGAAAATCAAATGAAGAAGATGATGAGAAAGGCATCGTCCAAAAATTCAACCAAACACAGGTTTACTGTCATTCCACATACACTTAACAGTCACAACAGAGACCCAAGAAGACTCAACAATCATCAAAACCTACACAACAACCATCAAACCCAACAACCAAGCAACAGAGGTTGATGTACGCGATTGTTCAAGGGAAAAGAACGTATGTACGTAGCTTGCAGAAGTGCAACATACATATGTATCAAGCAAAAACCCATGTATATGTGTCAAAACAAAACTAGACTAAGGAGAAGGCTAGGAAACTCAAACTTAGAGTTAACATAGGTTATCAAGAAATCATATGACAAGAAAATCAATATAAACGAGAGAAATATAAGGAGAAAAGCACTCCAAACCCCGAATAAGAAGATTATATCCCTAGTATGGTCATCAATTCTGTTACAAGGAAAATCTCTCTATGTCTAGGGGTAAACCACAATAGACAGAAATGACTACAAAAATCAACTCTAATCTCAAATATTCTATATAAACAAATATTCTAGCAAGACAAGATAAAAGGCCTACCTCATCCAAACGTTCAATGAAGTCCACTGTTGAACAGTTGAACCAAAGCAATATACTTGCAACTAGTCCTCAGCAACCAAGCAATGCAATCATATGGTGATAATAGATAATGTTAGCACATTCAATAGACTACTCCATCAATATACATAACAAATACACCCATGAAATAACAATTCAAATATTCACAAGATATCAATTGGACGATAAAATAGTATTTCTATTAAGATGTAATCAACAAATGTGAATGTGTTACAAACTTCTATGTCAGCACGGTTTTAAAGCGAGAAACTAAGTTCCTTCCAGCTAGGCCTCCACCACTTCAATCCTCCACCAAAGGAAATCTCATGTAAGAGAGACAATGAGGTTCTCAATCAATAAGGGAAGATATTAGGGTATGAACAATGTGTTCATACTTAAAGGAAAAAGGGATGCAGACTCAATGCGAAGTGATTAATTTCTCCAGAGTAACTTTTCCATCAAAGTTGAATTCTTTCTCCTCTTTTCCATAGCTCAATTTTGGCCCATTTATAGAGTTTAAGTGGAACTGAAGGGTCGAGTTGGAACGTTTCTAGTATATGGAAGGCCAAGGATCATTGATCTCGCGACATGACATGGAAACCCGACACCATTTGTTTTTTTGGGCACAAATCTCAATGTATGCGGGATGTAGTGGTGAAACCTTCTTATACGCATGCTATAATATAGGCAGGGCGTGTATATGTGAAAAAATCATGTTTTTAGCTCTGGGATTTGAGAAAGAAAGGGACTTCAAGTCTATATGGGGAAATGGAAAAAGGCCCTATGTGCAAGATTGCATGAGGTGAGGCAAATCTTGCTATAACAAGCCCCTTCATGTATAAAAATTGTAAATTATGTCATTTTTAGAGGTTGTTGAATGAGGTTGAAGTTAATTTGTTTCTGAGATGTTGCAAGGAGAAGAGGAGAATATTGTAAGAACTCTATGGATGTAATTTTTATTTGAATATAAGAGAAGAGGATTGCTTCAAATTCTTGGGTTTTTATCTATGTCTAAGTTAATTGATTGAATGAGGTTGTGTTTACTGTGTTTTACATGCCTATGTATGCGTTTCATGTTTATATGAATGAATGTTTGAGATTTTCATAAGTTTCAGTTGTTTCTCTTATGAAACGTTTGGTAAAGGAACACGCAGTGCCCACACAAGGATTTCACGGGATGGGAGTCCTTGAAAGGACTTTGAAGATCACGAGAGATAGAGGGAATTTTTGTAGAGAGAGTGCAATGTGTGCACATATACTATTTCGAGTATAATTTCTTTGTGAAAGACCCGTGCAAGGAGTGCATAAGGCCAACACTGATGAAAAGTGTTTAAAATTTTGAAGGAAGGTTAGTGTAAGGAGTGCACACAGAAAATTCCTTTGAGAATTCAGGTTCAAGAAATAGCACAAGGCATGCACTAGGGTTTGAAACCATTCGAATATCAAATCTTAGGAGAACTAACGTTAAAAAAAATCTAAAATCGAGGAAGAGTTATTGAAGACTGGAAATGAACAAACGAGATACGTTCAGAAAGTCATAGAAGAGTAGACAGTTGTCAGATCTGGAGGATTTTCACAAGAGTTAATCGGTAAAGTCCTTCAGACTTCGTGTGTTCAGGATATTTGGAGTGTGGAAGCATCAGGACCCCGAAAGTCCTAAAGGTTGGAGATAATCGTGGTCATCCATTTCCTGAGGGCATGTGTTAGCATATCGCATATTCTAGTGGAATATCACTCCATAGGAGATTAGGAGTGGAGATTCAAGAGTGAAAGACTTACAAAATCCCAGAGGACAGAATTCAATTCTGGCCATTGATATGATTATACACGTGGTGGGTGGATAGGGCCTTCAAAAATTCATCATTCAGAGGGATAGTAAGTTGGAGGAGACAGGGCTCTCGAAGTTCAGAGCCTCGGATTTCATCGTGACCATTGATTTCCTAGAGGAGGAGAGTTGTTCATATTCATCAGAAAAATTCTAGAATTAGTAAGTCTGGAAGGGAGAGGGTGTTGAGAATCCTTGAATATCCTAAGAATGGAGTTCATCGGGGTCGTTCATCATTGAGGACATGCGTCACCATATCAGGAGATTTAGAGACCAGAAAATTCAAAGGATTTGTGAAGTGTTTGGTGCATAGGTTCCCGGAGGACCAAAGGTCGAAGTGATCCTTGGCCATCGATCAATGACGGGGAATGTGGAGGGAGGATATCAACTCTTCTAGTTCACCCTTCATAGCATTATGAAGACCTGCAACGGGAAACCACCCGGACTCTTGAAGCTAAAAAAAATCTTAGTTGTCTGTTTTCCAATGCCTAAGAACCGTTGATCTTTCACTGACATATGTTCGTCAGTCTACCACTCTGGAAGATTTGGAGGGAGGTGTTTTGAAAACCCCCAAATCCTGGATAATCAAATAATTTTGTGATCGTAGATCTCGGTGAAGATCTAGAGTTTCCGATCCCATAGGGATTTCGACACTCTGCTAATTCTTTGTTTGGGAGGAGCATGTTGTTTGTATGTTGATACTCCCAAATCTCAGAGGCTCTGAAATCCTGAATTCTGTGAAGTTTGAATAACTAGCCCACATTTTCAAGCCCAGGGTCACATGTATTTCACCCCAGACCTGTCAAATCCCTCTAAAAGGTAATTTAGGCCCAAAAAGAGAGGGAAAAGGAATGTGGAAGTGAAATTGAAGGTTCAATGGGAACCTGCGAGCTTATCCAGATCCCAAAGTGGAAAAACATTAGACTAGAATGTCAACGGGCCTAGGAGGTGGTGGGGATCTACATCAAGCGGTATTAGAGCCTGAAATTTAGCTCTGTGAGGAAGGAGGTTTATCACTATGCCACCAAGGAGACATCTTGGAACCATGCTGCCAAGAAGACGCAGGGATAGACCTGTAGAAAATCTAGCAATGTAAGAATAAATGAGGCGATTTCGTGCGAGATTATACATAACAAAGGAGATCACATGATGTTTTTTATGTCAACAAGGCTGAGAGTGAAGAAATATAAGTAGAAGGAGCTGCAGGAGAAGACGTTGTAGAGGAACACTTTTTCAAATCTATTGTAAAAATGGGGCCAGCGAAAAAATAAAAGTCCTGATGTATGAAGGAAGTTTGGATGTTGAGGAGTTGTTGGATTGTATAAGGGCCTTAGACAAGCGCTTCAATTATGAGTAGATCGATGATGAGAAGAAGGTGAAGAATATTGTTACCATACGGTGGAGTGCTATGGTGGGATGAATTACAAGTTGATCGAAGATGCAAAGATAAGGAGAAAATTAAAAGTTGGGACATAATGGTAGCCAATTTAAAAGCTAAATTCATACTCAAGGACTATCAGATAAATTTGTTTAGGAGATTGCATAACCTGAGATATAAGGGCATTGGCCCTTGGTTATGTAAGGAAAAAAATATTAAGGAAGAAATGCAAAGTACAAACTTCGCGGAAAGGAACATAAACCGAGGAAGGGTCGAAGTGGTTAAAGAGGAAGAAAATAAGGAGTGAAGTAAAGGGAAAGCTAGTTGTTGGAAGAGAAGATCAAGGAAGATAAAGCAGAAAAGAAAAGGGATCATGGAAAACTCAGTAAGAAGAAGAAGACAACAACATATTCTTTGGAACACCTCGTGGAAAATAAGGAGGAACAGGTTAGTGAAGCCCTTAAAACGTGGGTCAAGTGGACCTAGGGTTTTGGATCTAGGGTTTTGACACCTAGACTTTGGTCATGTAATGTATAAATAAAGGTCTAGAAGACCTGGGAGGGAGTTCATTCATATTATTTTTGTCATTGTTCATTGTCGTTTATTGTTTTCGAGAGCAATATTGAGTCTATATTCTGGATCTTCAGCTAGGTGCGAATATCAACCCTCCATCTCAGTGTATAAGGAGGGGAGAGAGAGAGAAGATCTGTAGCTAAGTGCACAGATATAATTGTATGTTTTCATCTAATATATCAAGAAACATAGTTCTGTCGACGTAGCCCTAGGGAGAGGGTGAACCATGCATATCTTATTGTCTTTGTGGTTGATGTTGTATTATTTGTCATCTGATATACTGTTACTACATTGTTGTGTTAGCTACGATATATAAATTTGCGAAGTAAGATTAAGAGTGTTAAAGAATATCTAGATTGTTTTTCATTGTGTTTTGGAATCACTTTGCATTTCCTCTGGTTGTAGACACTTGTGTTCAACAACCCCCTATTGCTACTTCGGGTGAGACTGCATCTGCTTCACAGGTGTTGCCAAAAGGGACAATAGTTAATGTTTGTTGGTGTGTTTTTAGAGTTGAACCCTGGGTCTACTCCTGTGCCAACAAATGGTTTTGTTTCAGGGACCGATATCTTCTTGAGGGACTGTCAAGGTGATTTTCATCGAATATAGATATTTAGAAGTGGATACAAGAACAAGAGAAGGACTTCGTCGAAGCTCAGAACAAGAATCCTAGCATTAGTATAAAAGACTAGTTGGGAAGGTACATCTTTATCGACATACATGAGATTTTATTTGGAGGATTTCATAAGGAGTTATACGAGTGGTTAGCCAGATTAGTAGACACTTAGTTTCAGATTAGATCTAGACCACCTGTGGTTTGGACAACAATGCTGATCAAGAAAGTCAAGAGAGTCGATAACGTTGTGTCTAGAGCAGTGGATTTCTTGTTTGATAGCATTATCGGAGGGTACATTACTGATTTTCCTATTGATATACTAGAATCATATAGTCAACCAAAGAGGTATTTCATTAAGGGACCCATAGGACAGTTCCTACACTTTTTAAAGATGAGGATTAATATGTTATTGCATGAGAAAAATATCCTGAAGATACACCGAAGCTAATTTTCAAGAATTCAGACAACGACAGTGACACAGAGGCTGGACACATGTGCAGTGGGATATTGTTCAGAGAGATTCCTCTTGTGAACCTGTTTAAGAAGAATTATGGAGACGTGGGATTCTATAGTGGAGAATAAGAATATCTAACAGACGAAGAGTATTCAGAGTCTGCAAGAATAGAGGAAGTAGGATCTGAAGAACTTCACCGGGAAGAACTAGAAAATTCAGGAAATGTGCCTACTATCGAAGTAAGTAATATTATTCCTCCTATTGTTTTAGTATATTTAAGTAACCAGAGTAACCAGAGTAGTCGGAGAAATCAGAGTATTGTTACAAGTAGTTTAGTACATACTCAGTCGAGAAACCAAGGAAGATCTATGACAGATTAAATGAGGTTACCTATTTTTAGAGGAGATGGATCTGAAGATCTAGACCATAATTGGTTACAATGTGAAGTTGTATGGAGAATTAATAAAGTCATCAAAGAGGATGTTAAGAGAGCTCAGTTTAGTACTACCTTGAGGGATCACGCACTGAGCTGGTATATGAAGTTTGCTTCAGGACCTGGATAGCCTAAATCATTGAGTGACATTAATACTGCGCTGAGTGCATAATTCAAGAATCCTAAGTCAGAGTCACAGTGTATTATAGAGTTGAAAGAGATCAAGAAAAAGGTAATTGAACCTGTTTGGGAATTTGATCAGAGGTTTAAGACCTTGACAGACCATTTAAGTTTTCAGATTCTAGATGAACAGAATAAAGAATGGCTCATTGTTGCCCTCTTGCCACATATCAGAGTTCCTCTGATGCAGCAGAAGGTCTCTTCGCAGGCTGAAGCACTAGATATCACCATGAAACTAGAAGCAACCCCTGTAGGAGAATCCAGTCTAGGTATGAGTCAGATCTTGAATCAGTTAACTATCTTATCTTTACAGGTGGAATATATGAATAAAGATAAAGGAAAAGAGAAAAGAGAAGATATCTGGTGTATCAAATGTAAATCAGAAGGCCATGACAAAGAGCATTGTCCCCTATTTCATGAATACTTGGCCTTTGGAGCACCTAATATTTTGAGGCAAGCTATTGTACCCTGGTGTGAGGTATGTCAAACCAGACATCGCCCTAGTGAATTTTATTACAGGAAAAATATTTCCAGACACTTACCAACCTTTACTGCACATTCTGTAAATCCATGGGGCAAGATGAGAAGGATTGTAGGGCTTATGATCTCATGCATGAAATATCAAGGGATACATATAGAATTCAAGGAGAAACACAACAAGAAGGAAACAATGCGCAGTTCAAATCCTCGAGAAGAGGAAATTTCAACCCTTGTGGTGAATTTAGAGGAAGAAGACGAGGATGAGGTATGGGTCAAGGTCGAGGAAAATCATTTTCTATAACTGCACATAGCCTGGACATTTGTCAAGGGATTGTTAGAACTCTTGTACTACTTGCAACTACCATAATTCATTTGATCATGTCATCGAAGAGTGTCCAGTGTTGTTAGCTAAACTTCAAGAGAGATGAGGAGGAAACCAATAAGTCCAATTAATATCAGCAGAACCTCACAGTGAGGACCCCAGAGTTGTTGTTATTACTATAGGAGGCATTGTTACATGAGAATATAGGGAGACTCCAGAAAAGACTACAGAAGGATTAGGGATCAGAAGAGCTGTAGAGAAGGCAAAGTTTTTTGATCCAAGGAGAGAGAGTCGCACTTTTGAAGAAGCAAGGAAAGAATTTGTAGAAGAACAAGCTTCTTCTTCTAGGGCACAACCAGAAGTCAGGGAATGTGAAATTCCATCAACATTTTATCAATATGCTCTATCTAAATAAGGAAAAGAGGTAAGAAATATCATGGATTTCTTATATACATGTATCAATTTGATTAAAGATGAAAAATTTGTGTAGGAGCTACAACACCTAGTAAGACAATATGAAATTGGAAGAATAGACCCTATGCTAAGTAGAGTTGTGAATCAAGTATCAAGGAAAAGAAGGACAAACAAGGAATTGCACCTTAGTGTTCAAATTGGAGACTACAACGTGGACTATGTGGTCCTCGGCTTGGGATTAGAGGTAAATTTTATGACAAAGTAGACCTGGGCACTGATGGGAAAACCTAGATTGATTTACTTTCCTATCAGGCTCAGGATGGCTAATCAGCAGGAGATGATCCCCTTTGGAAGACTATAGCATGTCCCTATAGACATCGACAGGGTAAGGATGTTTGCAGACTTTGAAGTGATTGAGATTGTTGAGTATAGCTGTCCTTATCCTGCATTGTTAGGAATTGATTGGTCTTTCAACAATTCGACTGTTGTTGACCTAAATAAGAGAAGAATGACATTTGAGGGTAATGGCCTTAATTTCATTGCACCTCTCGACCCTGATGAAGGTCACAGATACACAGAACCTACCAGAGAAGAATACCGCGCCTATGAGCTATAAAACATCTACAAACTGACAGTAAGACAACAAGATTATATTAATCCCACAACATATGGAAATCTAAGTTGGTGAAGTGAAAGTGCATGTTCATCAGATTCAGAGGAAGCATTGGAAAACTGACAGATCATAATGTATGAAGTCTCTACACAACGATGTGCCATATTGACCAGAGAAGTTCGTTGGATTGGCAGAGAAGTAAGTAATATTCCTACATTTGATGGCATGAATCATTTAGAGACATTTCTAGCTGAATTTGAGAAAATTGTACCAGTACAACAAAGGATGTTGGCACTGGACGAAGCATTGAAAGAAACACCAGATAGATGGTGGGGAACACACAAGAAGAACATCACAGAGTGGGTACAATGTCACACTTTACTGACAATGCACTTCTTAGACCAAGCTAAAGGATGTGAAGTTCGATACACAGGTCAGAGTTGTCCTAAGGACCATGTACGAAGTTATGAGGAGGCCTGGAGAAATATTCCTAGAGAACAGTCGGTACATAAATTCATTAACACATTGGATACTACACCTATCAACTGGTATCTTTAAGAAAAATTGTGCTTCGTTACTACAGATTGGTATAGTATGACTCAGAACTTTATGGCTACCTTCTTATTTAAAATTTAGTACCCTACATTAGATCAGGCTTTACAAATGATAAGACAAAAGGTCTTTGAGGAGGCACCTAACCCCCCTCTTGACCAAGAAAAAGATGAATGGACTGCACCTCTTCAACAACTACAAGATTACTACAATATTAATGTTGATGAGGATGATGACCTGAGGGATGTAAAAATTTTAGAAACTGAAGGCCAAAGAGACATAGAAGGGATAGGGATTGAATTAACTTTTGTTGGGAAGTCCATTAAAATTAAGAAGATTAATATTGGAATAGAGAAAACACCTAAGTTAGCAAATGTTGGAGACTATTGGGATGATGATATTATTAGCAAGATCACATAACTATTGCATGAATATCAGGATTTTTCTCCAACGAAGGTCACATACATGAAGGGTATTAAAGGACCCATGGGGGAAATGAAGATCCCTCTAAGACCAGAAGCAAGACCCATCAAGCAGAGACCCTACAGAATGAATCCCAAATATAAGCAAAAAGTTAGGATTATATTGGATAGAATGTTGGAAGCAGGAATCATAGAACCAATTGAACAATCTGAATGGATCACCCCTATGGTGGTCCAAGATAAGAAGTAAGGAGAAATAAATTTTTTTGTAGATTTAAGGAAATTGAATGATGCATGCCTACATGACCCCTTTCCTACACCCTTTACTGATGAAGTTCTAGATAATGTAGGAGGATAGGAGGTACACTCATTCACAAAGGGATTTTCAGGTTATATCTAGATCATAATTGCTAAGGAAGATAAACATAAGACCACATTTGCAACAGAATGGGATTCTTTTTAGTACACTGTGATGCCTTTTGGCTTGAAGAATGCACCAACCATCTTTTCTAGGGTGGTGGTCGAAGAATTTAAGGACTTTTTACACAATTTCTTGGCAGCATACTTTGATGATTGGACTGTTTTTATCCTAATGAAGGATCATATTGAATGATTGAGATTAATGTTAGATGAGTGAAGGAAATGTTAGATTTCCATGAATCTGAAAAAGTGTATTTTATTTTCACCCTTTGGAGTGTTTCTAGGGCATATTGTGTGTAAGTAGGGGTTGTTGGTAGATCCTTCCAAGATCACTATCATTGTCAATCTACCTCCTCCTAGTTTAGTTAGATAGTTGCCCACTGCATTAGGACACACTGGGTACTATAGAAATTTTATTAAGGGTTATGCACAGATAACAACACCTATGGAAAATATATTAAAAAAATATAGTAAGTTCCAATGGACAGAAGAATTCCAGTAGAGCTTCGACACACTAAAGTAGAAAATGGTTACTGCGCCTATCTTGGTTTTTCCAGATTGGAGTAAGGAGTTCAATGTTCATGTCGACACTTTGTCCATTGCATTAGGAGCAGTTTTAGCACAACCATTTGTAGGAGACACTGACCACCCTATAAATTTTGCTAGCAGGAAGCTTTCTACAACTGAAAGGAACTATACTATGACTAAAAGAGAACGCTTGGCTATGGTATATGCATTGCAGAAGTTTAGACACTATTCGCTGGGAGGAAATTTTAAGATGTTCACTGATCATTCTACATTGAAGTACTTAGTCAACCAACTAGTGTTGGGGGTAAGAATATGCAGATGGATATTACTATTTTAGGAGTATGACTTTGAAATTGTGGTCAAGACCAGAAGTATGAATAAAGGACTTGATCACTTATCCAGGTTAGAACATGGAGAGGAACCTACTAGTCTAGAGGATACACTTCTAGATGCACAAT
>SNQJ01S0017227.1:50969-69485 GCA_010110895.2 Picea sitchensis
CAGTGTTGTTAGCTAAACTTCAAGAGAGATGAGGAGGAAACCAATAAGTCCAATTAATATCAGCAGAACCTCACAGTGAGGACCCCAGAGTTGTTGTTATTACTATAGGAGGCATTGTTACATGAGAATATAGGGAGACTCCAAAAAAGACTACAGAAGGATTAGGGATCAGAAGAGCTGTAGAGAAGGCAAATTTTTTTGATCCAAGGAGAGAGAGTCGCACTTTTGAAGAAGAAAGGAAAGAATTTGTAGAAGAACAAGCTTCTTCTTCTAGGGCACAATCAGAAGTCAGGGAATGTGAAATGCCATCAACATTTTATCAATATTCTCTATCTAAATAAGGAAAAGTGGTAAGAAAGATCATGGATTTCTTATATACATGTATCAATTTGATTAAAGATGAAAAATTTGTATAGGAGCTACAACACCTAGTAAAACAATATGAAATTGGAAGAATAGACCCTATGCTAAGTAGAGTTTTGAATCAAGTATCAAGGAAAAGAAGGAAAAATAAGGAATTGCACCTTAGTGTTTAGATTGGAGACTACAACGTGGACTATGTGGTCCTCGGCTTGGGATTAGAGGTAAATTTTATGACAAAGTAGACCTGGGCAATGCTGGAAAAACCTAGATTGATTTACTTTCCTATCAGGCTCAGGATGGCTAATCAACAGGCGATGATCCCCTTTGGAAGACTATAGCATGTCCCTATAGACATCGACAGGGTAAGGATGTTTGCAGACTTTGAAGTGATTGAGATTGTTGATTATAGTTGTCCTTATCCTGCATTGTTAGGAATTGATTGGTCTTTCAACAATTCAACTGTTGTTGACCTAAAGAAGAGAAGAATGACATTTGAGGGTAATGTCCTTAATTTCATTGCACCTCTCGACCCTGATGAAGGTCACAGATACACAGAACCTATCAGAGAAGAATATCGCACCTACGAGCTATAAAACATCTACAAACTGATAGCAAGACAACAAGATTATATTAATCCCACAACGTATGGAAATCTAAGTTGGTGAAGTGAAAGTGCATGTTCATCAGATTCAGAGGAAGCATTGGAAAACTGACAGATCATAATGTATGAAGTCTCTACACAACGATGTTCCATATTGACCAAAGAAGTTCGTTGGATTGGCAGAGAAGTAAGTAATATTCCTACATTTGATGGCTTGAATCATTTAGAGACATTTCTAGCTGAATTTGAGAAAATTGTACCAGTACAACAAAGGATGTTGGCACTGAACGAAGCATTGAAAGAAACACCAAATAGATGGTGGGGAACACACAAGAAGAACATCACAAAGTGGGTACAATGTCACACTTTACTGACAATGCGCTTCTCAAACCAAGCTAAAGGATGCGAAGTTCAATACACAGGTCAGAGTTATCCTAAGGACCATGTACGAAGTTATGAGGAGGCCTGGAGAAATATTCCTAGAGAACAGTCGGTACATAAGTTCATTAACACATTGGATACTACACCTATCAACTGGTATCTTTAAGAAAAATTGTGCTTCGTTACTACAGATTGGTACAGTATGACTCAGAACTTTATAGCTACCTTCTTATTTAAAATTTAGTACCCTACAGTAGATCAGGCTTTACAAATTATAAGATAGAAGGTCTTTGAGGAGGCACCTAACCCCCCTCTTGACCAAGAAAAATATGAATGGACTGCACCTCTTCAACAACTACAAGATTACTACAATATTAATGTTGATGAGGATGATGACCTGAGGGATGTAAACATTTTAGAAACTGAAGGCCAAAGAGACATAGAAGGGCTAGGGATTGAATTAAATTTTGTTGGGAAGTCCATTAAAATTAAGAAGATTAATATTGGAATAGACAAAACACCTAAGTTAGCAAATGTTGGAGACTATTGGGATGATGATATTATTAGCAAGATCACATAGCTATTGCATGACTATCAAGATTTTTCTCCAACGAAGGTCACATACATGAAGGGTATTAAAGGACCCATGGGGGAAATGAAGATCCCTCTAAGACCAGATGCAAGACCCATCAAGCAGAGACCCTACAGACTGAATCCCAAATATAAGCAGAAAGTTAGGATTCAATTGGATAGAATGTTGGAAGCAGGAATCATAGAACCAATTGAACAATCTGAATGGATCACCCCTATGGTGGTCCAAGATAAGAAGTAAGGAGATTTTTTTTTTTTTGTAGATTTAAGGAAATTGAATGATGCATGCCTACATGACCCATTTCCTACACCCTTTACTGATGAAGTTCTAGATAATGTAGGAGGATAGGAGGTATACTCATTCACAAAGGGATTTTCAGGTTATATCTAGATCATAATTGCAAAGGAAGATCAACATAAGACCACATTTGCAACAGAATGGGATTCTTTTCAGTACACTGTGATGCCTTTTGGCTTGAAGAATGCACCAACCATCTTTTCTAGGGTGGTGGTCAAAGCATTTAAGGACTTTTTACACAATTTCTTGGCAGCATACTTTGATGATTGGACTGTTTTTATCCTAATGAAGGATCATATTGAATGATTGAGATTAATGTTAGATAAGTGAAGGCAATGTTAGATTTCCATGAATCTGAAAAAGTGTATTTTATTTTCACCCTTTGGAGTGTTTCTAGGGCATATTGTTTGTAAGTAGGGGTTGTTGGTAGATCCTTCCAAGATCGCTATCATTGTCAATCTACCTCCTCCTAGTTTAGTTAGATAGTTGTGCACTGCATTAGGACACACTGGGTACTATAGAAATTTTATTAAGGGTTATGCACAGATAACAACACCTATGGAAAATATATTAAAAAAAGATAGTAAGTTCCAATGGACAGAATAATTCCAGTAGAGCTTCGACACACTAAAGTAGAAAATGGTTACTGCGCCTATCTTGGTTTTTCCAGATTGGAGTAAGGAGTTCAATGTTCATGTCGACACTTCGTCCATTGCATTAGGAGCAGTTTTAGCACAACCATTTGTAGGAGACATTGACCACCCTATAACTTTTGCTAGCAGGAAGCTTTCTACAACTGAAAGGAACTATACTACGACTAAAAGAGAATGCTTGGCTATGGTATATGCATTGCAGAAGTTTAGACACTATTCACTGGGAGGAAATTTTAATATGTTCACTGATCATTCTGCATTGAAGTACTTAGTCAACCAACCAGTGTTGGGGGCAAGAATATGCAGATGGATACTACTATTTCAGGAGTATGACTTTGAAATTGTGGTCAAGACCAGAAGTATGAATAAAGGACTTGATCACTTATCCAGGTTAGAACATGGAGAGGAACCTACTAGTCTAGAGGATACACTTCTAGATGCACAATTGTTGGCCATTAGAAAATTTGATGATCACTTCACCGAGATAGTTCAGTTCCTATCCATGGGAATGACACCTCGCGAGTACATAGTCATTCAGAAGAAACAGTTGGTCGTCAGCGCTGCTGACTTTTAACTCATAGTTGGATAGTTATATAAGATGGG
This sequence comes from Picea sitchensis, assembly GCA_010110895.2. Lineage (NCBI taxonomy): Eukaryota > Viridiplantae > Streptophyta > Pinopsida > Pinales > Pinaceae > Picea > Picea sitchensis. The sequence goes on from SNQJ01S0017227.1 coordinate 54,460, forward strand.
ACCAGATGAGATCTTGAGGAGATGTGTTATGGAGGAAGAAAGACCATTGATTCTGTAAGAAGAACATGAATGCATCACAGGAGGACACTATGCACGGAAAGCAACAATGCAAAAGGTTCTTAGAGATGGCCTCTGGTGGCCTACTTTACATAAGGATGCTAAGGACTAATACAAAGCCTGCGATGTATGCCAAAGAGTAGGGAATCCTTATAGAAGGGATAAAGTGCCTTTAGCACCTTAGTTAACATTACAGGAATTTGAGAAATGGGCTATTGACTTTGTGGGACTATTAACCCACCAGGAAAGTGCACAGGAGCTCAATACATCATCACTGCTACAGAGTATTTGACCAGATGGGTAGAAGAAAGAGCAGTTAAGGACTGTAGTGAAACCACAGTTGCACATTTCATCTATGAGTGCATTATAACTAGATTTGGATGCCTGAAGATCCTCATGAGTGATCAAGGAACACGCTTCATCAACAAAACTATTGAATCCTTGACTCAGGAATTAAAAGTTCACCATCAAAAGAGTACTTTGTACCACCCACAAGAGAATGGCACAGTTCAATAAGATCTTGGAGACAACTCTAACTAATATTTGCAATGTTAACACAGATGATTGGGATTTGAGAATTCCAATAGTATTATGGGCTTATAGAACTACTTGAAAAAAGTTAACTATGGAGACTCCCTTTATGTTGGTATATGGATTGGAAGGAGTGGAACCTATGGAATATTTGGTTCCTAGTTTAAGAATTGTGGCATTACAGGTATGGATGACACCAACGTTTTTCAAGACATGCTCGTGCAGTTGATGGAACTGGAGGAGGACATGTTTATTGCGGTATTTCATCAACAGATACAAATATAACGAGAAAAGGATTACCATGACAGACATATCAAGAGGAAAGCATTTAAACGAGGAGATTCGGTACTATTATATGAAAGCAAGGTCATGAAGCATTCAGGTAAGTTCAAAACACATTAGCTCAGACCATTTGAGTTTGACTATGTTACAGAAGGAGGAGTTGCGCAGTTAAAAACTCTTAAGGGATAATGGAAGGATGTTTTAGTGAACCGGAACCAATTGAAGTTGTGTTGTGACAACCAGCTACCTCGCAACTCTCAGTAAAAGAAAAGGAAGAAGGGACTAGGTACCAAGTGAAGTTGAAACTGGGTACCTAACACAAAAAACAAATTTTGCACAACATGGGGAGGCATAGAGCAGAAATCACAGGCTGCTCCGCACAGTCTGTAGTTGAAGTGAGATAGAAGGCTCAATATTGCAGTGACTCAGGACGAGTCACATGTGAGTGTTGGAGGCATGCTGGCCCTTGGTTATGTAAGGAAGCAAATATTAAGGAATAAAGTTGAAGTAATAATGATGCGGGAAGGCACATAAACTGAGGAAGGGTCGAAGTGGTTAAAGAAGCAGAAAAGAAGGAGCGAAGTAAAGGGAAAGCTAGTCGGTGGAAGAGAATATCAAGGAAGATAAAGTATCAAAGAAGAGGGATCATGGAAAACTTAGCAAGAAGACACCAACAGATACTTTGGAGCACCTTGCGGAAAAGAAGGAGGAACAGGCTTGCGAAGCCCTTAAAACATGGGTCAAGTGGACCTAGGTTTTTGGATCAAGGGTTTTGACACCTAGACTTTGGTCATGTAATGTATAAATAAAGGTCTAGAAGACCTGGGAGGGAGTTCGTTCATATTATTTTTGTCATTGTTCATTGTCGATTATTGTTGTCAAGAGAAATATTGAGTCTGTATTCTGGATCTTCAGTTGGGTGCGAAGATCAACCTTGCAGTTGGGTGCACATAGATGGGAGAGAAAGAGAGAATATTTGCAGCTAAGTGCATAGATAGAACTATATGTTTTCATCTAATATATCAAGAAACACAATTCTATGGATGTATCCCTAGGGAGAGGGTGAACCAAGTATATCTTATTGTCTTTGTGGTTGATATTGGTGAACCAAGTATATCTTATTGTCTTTGTGGTTGATATTGTGTTATTTTTCATCCGATATATTGTTACTGCATTGTTGTGTTAGATCAGATATATAACTTCACAAAGTAAGATTAAGAGTGGTAAAAAATATCTAGATTGTTTTGCGTTGTTTTGGAATCACTTTGCATTTCATCTGGTTGTAGACACCTATGTCTTGCAACCCCCTATTACTTCTTCGAGTGAGACTGCATCTGCTTCATAGGTGTTGTGTAAAGGGCCTATAGTTAGGGTTTGTTAATGTGATGTTAGAGTTGAACCCTGGGTCTCACCATGTACCAACAAAGGGTTTGTCAGTGAAGGAGTACATTGAATAATTTTATAGGCTGAACATCAGAGCAGGACATAGGGAAAGTGATGAAGAAAAAATTTCCAAGTACATAAATGGCCTGAGGTATGAAATCCAAGATGAGATCAGTATGATGACTAAGATAACATTCGAGGATTCTTATCAGGTGGCCCTGAAAGAAGAGGAGAAGTTGGCCAGATAACAAATCCAATGGAGCAGAGGAAAGAATCCAGACCAAACAAAAGGAACCACCAGGGAGACGTTCCAGAAGGTAGGATAATAAGTTGGTAGCTTTTATAACTAGGTGACTAGAGGAGAAATATCTAGGGGTGGAGACCATGGTGGCATAAATGCTTTTCTTAGAAGAAGAGGAAGAAGAATAGGTGGATAAGTAAAATGCTATGCCTGTGGAAAGACAGGGAATATGTATTTGGAATGTCCCAAGAGAAAGAGTGCAGGAGCTAGAAGAGCTCACATTTCCGAAGCTCAAGGGTGGAATGTTGAGGCAGAAGAAACAGAAGATGGGAAGTCCCTCATGATGAGGAAGGTTCTCTTAAAACCAAAGAAAGAGGTGGAAGAGCCATTTCAGAGAAACAATTTATTTAGGACTGCATGCAAGACCAAGGACATGTTATGTAAGGTGATTATAGATAAAACAATGGAAGTAGTGATAACTTGGTATCCACAGAAATGGTGGAAACATTGGATTTGGAGACAACAGCACATCTGAACCCGTACAAGGTATCGTGGCTATAGAAAAGGCACCAATTCATAGTAAGTCGACAATGTTATGTTGAATTCAAGATAAGAGGTTATAAGTATGAGATTATGTGTGATGTTATACCCATGGACATTTGTTATGTTTTGTTGGGAAGACCATGGAAATATCACAGAAATTTCATACATGATGCATGAAAAAATATATACACCCTTGAAAAGAATGGTTGTATGCATATGTTGCTTCCAATAGAAGATAAGGAAGTCAAGGAAGAATATAGCTCCAATATACTTCTCATGAGTGGGAAGGAACCTTTGAAGGAGGAAGAAAATCCCCAGTATTTTAATATGAGGATAGGAGAGATCAATATATCTCTTGAAATGAATTTTACAGATGCTCATGCTTGTGAGGAAGTGACGCAGAAGACATCCAAGGAAGAGACTAAAAAATAAGAGGTTTTTGAAGGTACAATTTTGTGAGTGGTAGTAGGTGCAACAGAAAGGTGGTCATTGGAGACTATCAAAGAGAAGGACAATGGAAATAAATCAAGCTTTGTTCAAGGAGAAGAAAAGGAAAAAGAAACCTGCATAGTTGTGAACGAGAGAAATGTCCCAAAGGAGCATTCAGATTCAACACTCATTCAATGGGATAAGGAATTAGAGATGCTAGAAGAATGGTTGAACCATCCAAATGTAGAAGAATATTTCCAGAGGGATGCAGTCATGAAGGATAGAAAATGGGGCCTTAAGGAAAGTAAAAGTCCTGAAGAGAAGGATGAGAAACAAATGGGTAGCAGCAGTAGAAACCTACAATGAAGTGATTATTAGGAGAGTGAGAGAGTGTTGCAGAAAAGTTACCTGTCAAAGGATGAGATGGAAAAGGAGACTATGGAGTTGAGAGAGTTTATAGAAATATAATCCAAGGAGACCAGAGAAGAATTCATTGGTAAATTAGGTGAAGCCATGCAATGTGTGATTTGGAGACCAGGAGAAAATCCTACAACAACAGGAGAACATGAACAACAACAATGGAAAGAGGCAAGGAGACAATTCAAAGTTAATGTTTGGGACATGAGAGGACTTCAACTATAGTAGAAATAGGGCCATGAGAAAGGGCTCATGTTTTTCTTAGCTGAGTAGTATGATGTAGGGGAATCGTCATCAATCTTGAAGAGGCCAAGTGGAGGACAACTCAACATCCAATGCACATGTTTCAAATCAGCTTTGATCCTAATGAGGGTGAGACATTTTTATATTTTGAAAATATTGTAATTAATGACATTTAAATGTTTGGAGGCTGAAACCATTCCAAGAGATCCCAACGTTTTGCAGTTTCTTTAATGTATAGAGAGGTTGTAAAAATGTTAATCATCGATCCTTATCCATATTGCAAATGCTCATGAATTCATAGCTAGCATAGGAGTAGGATGTTTTGAATTCGATGTGATAGCAGTAGGTGGTCAAGGGAGAAGATCATTAAGCCCCTTCATGTATAAACTTGTAAATTATGTCATTTTTAGAGGTTGTTGAATGAGGATGAAGTTAAGTTGTTGTTGGGCTATTGCGAGGAGAAGATTATAAGAACTCTATGTATGTACTTTTTATTTGAATATAAGAGAAGAGGATTTATTCAAATGCTTGGGTTTTTATCTATCTCTAAGTTAATTGATTAAATGAGGTTATGTTTACTATGTTTCACATGCCTATGTATGTGTTTCATGTTTATGTGAATGAATTTTTAATATTTGCATAAGCTTTAGTTGTTTCTCTTCTAAAACTTTTGGTCAAGGAACACACAATGCCCACACAAGGAGTGCACAGGCTGGGAGTAGTTGAAAGGACTCTGAAGCTCATGAGAGATAGAGGGAAGTTTCATAGAGAGAGTGCAAGGTGTGCACATACACTCTTTTGAGTATAAGTTCTTTGTGAAATACTCATGCAAGGAGTGCATAGGGCTGACACTGGTGAAAAGTGTTGAAACTTTCTAAGGAAGGTGTGTGCAAGGAGTGCACATAGAAAATTCCTTCAAGACTTCAAGTTACAGAAACAACACAAGGAGTGCGCTATGGTTAGAAATCCTTAGAATCTCAAAGATAAGGAGAAATAACATTAAAAATAAATATCAAAGAGAGGAAGAGTTATCGAAGAATGGAAACTAACGGATGAGATCCATTCGGAAAGTCACAAAAGATTAGACATTCGTCGGATCTATAGGAGTAGAGAAAGAATTAATCGGAGAGGTCCTTTGGACTTCGCACATTCGGGAGATTTAGAGTGTGGAGGCATTGAGACCCCCGAAGTCCCAAAGGCCAAAGCTAATCGTCGTCATCCATTTCTCGAGGGAACGTGTCATCAGATCATGTATCCTAGTGGACTAACACTTTAGAGGAGATTAGGAGTGGAGATTTGAGAATGAAAGAATTCTGAAGGCCGAAATTCAACCATGGCCATTGATCTGAGTAGACACATGGTGGGTGGATAGGCCCTTTCTTAAATTAGACATTCACAGGAACAGTGAGTTGGAGGATCCAGGGCTCCCGAAGTTTGGAGCCCCAAAGTTCATCCTGACCGTTGATTTCCTGGAGGAGGTGATTCGTTGATCTTCGTTGAAAAAATTCCAAAATTCATAAGTCCAAAAGGGAGCGGTTCTTGAGAATCCCTGAAGACCCGAAGAAAATATTTCATCAGGGTCTTCCATGATTGAGGACATGCATTTCCAGATCAAAATATTTGGAGACCAAAAACTTCGAAGGATTTGTGAAGTGTTTGGTGCAGAGGTTCCCAGAGGACCAAAGGTTGGAGTGAACCTCAATCATTGATCAACAAAGAGGCACGTGGAGGGAGGATCTCAACTCTGCTAGTTCGTACTTGGTAGGGTTACGAAGAGATGCAACAAGAAACCACCTGAACTCCTGAAGCCTAAAACAAATATAGGTTGTCTATCTGCCAATGCTCGAGAATCATTGATCTGTCACTGACATCTGTTCTTATGTCCGCCACTCCAAAAGATTTGGAGGGAGGTGTTTTGAAAACCCCCAAATATTGGATAAATGAAGAATTTTGCGACCATAGATCTTGGTGTAAATCTAGATCGATCAATCCCACAAGGAGTTTGACGCTCCGCTAATTCGTCGTTTAGGAGGAGCATGTTGTTTTTCTGTTGAGATTCCCAAACCTCAAAGGCTTCGAAATCCTGAATTCTACAAAGTTCAAAGAACTAGCCCACAGTTTCAAGACCAGGGTCACGTGGATTTATCCCCAGACCTATCAAATCCTTTTGTAAGGTAATTTAGGCCCAAAAAGAGAGGGAAAAGGCCCGTGGAAGTGAAATTGAAGGTTCAATGGGAACCTATGAGCTAATCGAGCTCTCAAAGTGGATGATCCTTAGACTGGGAGGTCAAGAAGCCCCATTAGGTGGTGGGTATTTTCATCACGCACTTTCTCCTAGGCCAAAAGAATATTCTTCTATATCGTTGTCATTTGAGCTCAAACATTTCTACATCCTTCAAACCTCTGATATCCATGTTTCAAAATCCTATAAATCACATAGTTTAGTGCACCCTTGTAAAAAAAATTGAATATTTGGTCTATACCTTCCCCTTGGGTTTTAATTCCACCCTCATCCTGATTTACCACAATTTCAGTACCCCGAAGGGTCCCACCTCTTTTCGTATCACTATTTATCTATTGATGTTCTAGGCCCACCCATTGGTACATGTATACGAGAATATTCCTTCGATACCCTTCCCTTCAGAGTTTGAAAAAAGTGTGATCTCTCATACTCCAAAGGCGCAACCCTAACAATGGTCTTATTCAAAGTTTTGGTTTATCACTACCCCCGATTCCTGAATATTTTCATCTATCATTCTTAATAATCTTTAATTATAGAGATGATGTGCATTAAATGAGAAAATTTAAAATTGGATTTAGAAAGATCCTTGTACACACCTGAGTTATGGCATACTCGTGCTGGGTGGATGTGCATTTTGAGTTATAAAAATACACCCTTTTAGAACATATCTTGCAACATAATCTTTTGAACCACAGTCTACAAAGTTTTATTTTCTTCTGGACTCCCTCACTTACTGAGATCTCCTTCTCTGTTACTACAATTTCTTGTTCATCGGTAACCTTCATTTTCTATCACTTAACTAGCTTTTCATTATTATAGCTAATGCGTTATATTGAAGATAAGATGATATTATTTTTAACGTGTTATTGTAGGTTAATTTGGTTATTTGTGATGGCGATAAAAAACCCCAAAAGACCTAGAAGTTTGGTATACTTCTAGGGTGTCGCAGGCCCCGAATCATCATCTCGACCAGTCGAAAATATGGTGACTAACACAATTCTTCATACTGGCGAGGACCACTACCCTATATTTGAAGAGATCTAGAAGATAGTCGACTCTATAGAGTTACCTAAAGATAATGATGTTTTAAAGGTGTATCAAAATATCCTAAAAAGAGGTATTCACCGGGTAGCTCCCAGGCTACAATTATTCCCATACAATGGGGAAACACACTGGTGCCTCAGTAAATTTGACACTTCCATGATGAAAATCGTGAGAAATTAGGGGACAAGAGTAGCTTCTCTTAGACCTGATGATATTATCGCCAAATATCACCTTCCCACTCCTAATTTCTCACTGAAAGAACCTTGATTAAAAAGGTTCACCCAGGAAAGTAAAGGACCAAAAAAATAGATGAAACATTGGTGGGTGGACGGGGATGAAACCATTAAACATGTCTAGAAACTGGACCCCACCCATAGGATTAAAAATCCTTATAAGCTGCTAGTGGCCATGCTCTATCGTTTATACGGGGAAGAAAAGAGTACGCACTTCCAAATTGAATGGTTACCTTTGGTACACACCGTCATTAGAAATAGGCATATCTTCAACTGGGTGGATATCCTAGTCTTTAACATATGCCTCCATGAAAAAAATCTTCCAAGTATGAAGGATCCATGTTTTTGTATGTCTTCTTATATGATATATGCCATTTGTTTCTCGGTACAATTTCCCAAACTGGGATGGAAGAAGAACTGAAGTCAACCCCTCATTCATGTTTATTTTTCTCAAATATGGAGCATAAATTTCAGACAACATTTTTATGATATTTTCAATTTATTCCTTGCCCGTCTGCACTCCATCATTTTTGGCTTCCCTAGACACATGATATCCTTTGAGGATAGAAATGGGATGAAAGGGGTGGTCGATTGGTTTTGCTACAAGTACTATTCATTCATCAAGGTTTATGGGACCATAGGGGCCCCACATATCTTGCCATATTTCATCCCAGACTGATTACTAATGAGGGAAATAACATACTAAATGATGGGGTCTGGCGTCACCACACTTTTTCAAACCAAAAGTAAAATATTGTGGCCAATCTTCCCTCTCTACATTGGAAGTTATTCCATCTCTAATGCTCAACACGCAAGGAAGCAAGTTGAGACATTACAATAGTTAATACTATGCTTACGTGAGCCTAAAGGCCACGATCCTTATGATATAGCTATCAATTTTGTTATTTATATCATCCACACTCATCCAAATATTCACGTTGTTTATTTTGAGGAGGATAAATTTAAAGGAGTACTCTTGTACAATGAATTATTGCACGAGCTTCCCCATGACATGACAAAGTGAGAACTTGATATCAAGAAAGAATAATACAATATGGAAACTTTATCCCAATTCCGCAAGTTATGTCAATGATAAAAATATACCAACAATTCGAAAGAATAGGAGAAGACCCAAAAAGAAAAGAAGCTTGAGAAGAAAAGGATCCAAGCGGAACAATATTATCAAAGAAGACAGATTCAGGAAAAGATCAGTATAGAACCTGAGCGCACAACACATCAGGCTACCCTGCAGAGGAAGAAATAAGAAGAAGCTAAAAACTTGGTAGAGGACAAGGAATAAAAGAGGTTAGCTAATGAAGCACAAGCCACCTAACTAGCTGAAGAAGCAGAGACAAAAAGATTGGATGACGAGGATAAATCAAAGAGGAAAGTTGATGAAATTTTGAAGCACAATTTAAACCAGAGCCCAAGGAATCCGTCAACAATGAACCTAGGCATTATGAATATACCTCCTTCGGAGTACACCCTCATAAGCTCCATACCAGGGGATTCCTCCCTCTCTTCTCAAGCTCTCAATTTTGAAGGATATGTAGTCGCTATTGGAGACTACTAATCCAAAAATAGAACTAGAAGCATCGAGAAGAGATCGACGAAAAGAAAGAGAGGAGAGGACACCAAGTCTAAGTCATATCCAGGAAGTATATTAGAATGGAATGTCGAATTTGATCTTAAAGAAAACACGGTTCAAGCATCTTCAACGCTCAACAACTTTGCAGGATTAAATGCCTTTGTTTTGGAGGTAACTAATGCCCTGAACATTGTTAGGAACCAAGTAATAGAGCCGGAAACAGAGTTGAAAGGCGTAAAATACCAACTCTCCATAGATATCCAAGAAGTTGTTGAAGAAGCTAAAGGTCTAAATTCAGGTAAGATCAATGGTTCCCTACAGGCACAAAGAGACCACTTGAATGAAGAGTTTGAAAAGGGGACACAAATCCTATGGGACACCTAAAGGAATGAGTTGGAAGTGGAAAGACATAAACTCAATTCCTCTCTGGAAGAGACTAGAGCCTCAGCATGTACCGTGGAGGTTTTCAAAGGATAACCACTGACTTCCAGTGAAATTTTAGCAAAGGAAAGGAATGAAATCCTTAATATGTTGATGAACATATGGGGGGAGTGACAAGAACAACTTAATTTGTAGAACACTTTGATAGAGACTCAAGAAAGATACCAGGAAGCTAGCGAGGATTTTGAGGAGATGGTTAATTGGAAGGAAATGTACCAACCTTCACCTATCTGCCTACTAGTATATTCAAAAAGAGAAAGACTTAGGTACCAAATTCTTTTTGACACCAAAAAACCTCTCTTTGTGAGTGTCTTCTCCACTCAAGGGGTAGATTCTAACACATGTGAACAACTGTGGAAAGATGCTAATGATATTGTTGCAGAGGAAAGGGTACAACCATTGGAGTCTATAGATGAAATGAATTTTGTCAGCACCAGGGTGGTTGAAATGGAATATATAAAGAAATCAAGTCAGACGAGCATTCAATATATGATGTTATTTGACAAAAAATCAATTGAAGAACATATGTTGTCTCCTACCCGTCTCACCCATAAGATTCAATCCTTTGTAAAAGCCATGGTCGAGCGGTTATATCAAGAAGTGTCCACAAAATTCTATAATGGAGAATTGGTCTTAGAGAGATTGCAATCAAGAAAGCTCAAGAGAATTTTAAACAACTACTCCACTTGGAAAGAATATTAAGACCAAAAACAAGAGTGGACCACTTCATGATTTCATAATTACTTGGTTCTCTCTAGAGGTTGTTTTCTTCTGATATTGTAATATATTGTGGAATATGAAGAGTCGTCTTTGTGAAATGACTCAAATTTTTATGATTAACAAGAAAAACGATTATAAATATTTGCCCCTCACTATATGAAGGGAACACTCCCCATTTGAAATGGATTTTGGTTTTAGAAGTTAGCGAGACAGTATTTTTGCTGCAAGTTAACTTGAGTCCAAGAGACATTTCAAATTTGAGAATTATAGTATTGATTTGCATGAATGAGATTATTTTGTTTATGCATCTTTCTATTGTAGTTTGTGCATGTTAGTTGATGAATTATTTCTATATTAATGTTTGTAGTTTGCAGTTATCATGGTTTTTCAAGATGAGTATAGTGGTAGTATGATTTCATTAATTTATCAATTCTTTGGCTCTAACAGATTATGCTATAACATTTATGTGTTACTTGTGTCATTAATTTATTTCTCTGAAGTAATGCACATTATTCACTGTATTCATGGATTCTTCTAGTTAGATCCTGAACATGATAGATTAATTTAAGTATTATTTCATAGATTGCATCTTAGAATAATAACAATACCTCTCAGTTTAATTTTAGCTTAGTTGTGTTTACTTCTTTTATCTTATTTTTAATTCATCTGAGAACCTTTGGTTCTTAGATTCATTTTTTAGTTAGTTTTTTTCTAGTTAGTTGGTAACCAGGCCAAAATCTGGTCAGAAGCACCACTCCAAATAAGAGTGGGTCTAATTGGGACCTGCCATTAGGCATTTTCCCTCAACTGATGGAATGGGTCATTTTGAACCATAAACATAAATGGTGCTATATGGAAGGCCACTGAACTTACTGGATACAAATAGAAATTTGAATTCTTCTTGTTCTTCCTTGTAAGTAATATTTTCCTCCACGACTGGTTCCCATCCAAATTTCTCCAAACATAATGTCTTCCCTTCAGAATATATGGTGAATACTCTAGCTCAAGTTAAAACTCATCATGTTCCCTCTCATCCCGAAACATATTTCTCTTCTCATCGACCTCATATCCTAACTATCTCAGAGAGTGAGTCTTTAGTCAAGTGTTTGACCAAATGAACCAATCGTGCACTAACTAGACAATGTAGTAGACAGATCAGATCCCTTAGATTACTCTCTGCCTGAAAATTAGGAAGACCTTATTCATACAGATCCTTATTTCACTGACCCTTACTCCTATCAAGAAAACTATTTGGTTGGGACTCCTAAATATCATGTTCCTTAAGGTACGTTCGATTTCCCTGAGGCTTCATAATTTGATCTTGAGTATCATATACTCGCCGAAGGAGCAGGATTTATACCACCCTCACCTCCCGATTCACCCCCTCACACCCCCAGAAATGATTCAGAGGAAAATTATGAAGAATGCGACAGATCTGAGAGTGAATTCAAAGATAACCCCTATCAGGTTGTTGTATATCATCCCCTAAACATGGCTGGAGAAAATTAAAACCAAAATCCTCCCCCTTGCCAGCCTTGGTTGTTTACTGATGTAGTCATTGGTCCAGAAGTTCAACATGACATGCCTAGACACCTTGAGAAATTCCTGCCTAAATTTGACCCCAACAAAAAGGATTCAGTTGAGAATCATATTAATACATTCATGTTGGCTATTAGGCTACAAAGAATTCTCCACTAAGACGTTGTTTTCCATATGTTTCCCCTTACTTTCAAAGAAAAAGTGTCAACGTTGTATTTCTCCCTAGAATAATCCTCCATTAAGAATTGGAGAACTTTTGAAAACTCTTTCCTCTGAAAATTTGGGGAAAATAAAACACCATCCACCTAGGTTCTCAAACTATCAAGAGTCAATATGGATGTGAAAGAATTAGTTATTGATTACAATCAATGGTTCCTCACTTTGTTAAAACGAATACCAAGGGCCTCAAAACCTATTGAATATGCCACTATTGAATTTTATACCTTTGGTTTACCCATGTCCATCGCCATGTATGTAAAAAATTATGAAAAGGATACTCTAGAAGAATCTTTCCAGGAAGCCCTTAAATTTTATAAAAATATGTTAAGTTTAAAAGGTAGTTCCAACTCAGAGCCATCTAAATATAAAGGTAAGAGTAAAATATTCACATCTAAATACGGTAAAGATAAAAATCCCTATGATTCGATGGATGTGAAATATCTTCAAAGAATCAAGAGAAAACTATCCAACAGCTTGGTTGACTTGAAAAGGGGTAATGGAGAGGGATATTCCAACCAGAAAAGGTTTTTTAAGTTCCCCCCCAAGAAATATAGTAACACTACCCCAACCAGAAAATCCACCCCCTCTCAGATGGAAAGCATCAATATGGAAGATAATGTCTAGGCCCTTCAAACCTGGGAAACAAAGAATATGGCTGAAACCACTGATGAGGGAGATGGAGGTCAAGAGCAACAAGATCAACCCCAGGAGTCTGATGATCTGATTGAACAATAATTAAACTCTTTTTGGGACATATATTTTAGATAAGATGAAGAATATGATGAAGAAGTACACTTCTCACAAAACATCGTAACCAATAGGAGTTCCAATAACAATATTCTCGATGACACCTCCAATACCGTTAATCCTACTTCTCCCACTAAAACTACTTTCAAACATTCTACTTTTTTGACCAATACTACCCCTAATTCATCTAAGAATACTTCTTCCAATCCAAAAAAAATACATCAAAAAATGAAACCAAATATTTCACCCACACCCTTGGCCAAATTAGAATATGATTTTTTATAAGATCTAAAGAAAACAAAATCAAACATTTATTTGTTTGAACTCATGAAAATTCCAGAGATCTAAGAAAATTGCATCGGAAAATTGCAAGGTAAAACTTCCCCCAGCTCTCGGGAACCAAGCTCTGGAACCAAAAGGGGAATCACCAAGGTAACTTCACCTGACCATAGTACTCCATCCAAAATTCAAGTCGTGACTAATTCCTCCTTAACATGTCAAAGATCTAGGTCCAACACCCCTCCTTTTCTTATCACTTTGAAGTCTTCAATAGGAATGTTCATAATTGCATGTTGGACTCGAGAGCTTCATCTAATGTCACGCCCCTTAAATTTCATGAGAAGTTTAACATCAAAACAGAGACATCTAACATTCATATCATCCATTTAGACAGAACTAAAGTTAAGGTGATTGGAGAATAAGTTCATCAAACTATAGATATAATAGTAGTGTACATTCTAAAAAACTATGGCATGCTCTTAAGTAGAGATTGGTTTTCCATGTTAAATAGTTACTTTGCTACCGAATGGTCCCATTTATGTCTCCCTTTCAATGGTAAAATGAGCCATCAGGGTCGATGGAGAAAGGTACATGAAACATGTTGTTACTGAATTGAATGATCTGAATGAACCAGTAATGTTCAATCATTCCATTATTGGGAATTATTCAGTTGAGAGGTTTTTTGGGAACTTCACAACTAAACCATGAACACTCATGGAATATAACGCAAAATATGAAATCCTTCATTGCACCTAGATTATTGAGCCTAGTTGCAATATAGCTGATCAAACTAACAATCCACCAGATGTACAAACTAACGTAGTTTCTAGAGATAAGTTAGATGTTGGTTGTGGAGCCTGATTATCTTCTTGATTCATAGGTATTTTTTTTAGTCGTGTTTATACCCCATGAATACTTTACACCCTGGAAGAATGTACACTCCTCCACGCAGGGGAGTGCAAGGGAGTTATAACACCTACGAGGTCCAGGGGGGGGCATATCCCTCCAATTGGGGGGTCTGGGGGAAAGCATTCCCCCGAAGGAAAAATTTCCTTGTAAACGTATATTGTAATTTCATAGTAAATCTGGATCGTTCATTATAAGTTTGCAGATCTAATGGTAGAAGTTATGTTAGGGTTTATTTTCCCTAGAAGGCAACCCTCTTGTATGAGGGAAATGTATTGTGACTATGTATCATGGCGAATATTGTATTCTAAGAGAGGATAATGTGAGAGAAAGAAGAGGAACTTACAACAGAGTTTCTATAGGTTGTATTCCTTCATTTGTTGGATAATACTAAAGGAAGGATTTGGAAATTTCTCTGGTGGACATAGCCCACACTAGGTGAACCACGTATATGTGTCTCTATTGTATTGTGTATCTTCTGTGTTTTAGTTCCGCATTTATTTTATTTTATTGCTCCGCGCTCCTGTTTTTCTAACATTAGAAAAATGCACCGACTCTACTAACCCCTTTAAAACAAAAAAATATGAAAATTCAAAAATACCATTCGAAAAACAAAAAAAAGGTGATCTTGATATGTGGACGTTATTTTTCGATGGATCAAAATCTTTGGAAGGTGTAGGGGTAGGTTGCATACTAAAAGACCCGAAAGGTACTAAAATTTTAATTGCATGTAGACTGGAATTTCCTTGCACCAACAATACTGTCGAATACAAAGCCCTTGTACAAGGACATGGAAAGGAAACTGACTTGAAAGTAGAAAAAATCAAGGTATTTGGTGATTATGAAATCATCATCATACAGGTACAAAAAACTATTCATTGTCTTTCAAGTCACCTAAAAAATTATCGGTCTGAGGTCTAGGAGTTAATTAAATCTTTTACG
>SNQJ01S0017227.1:78829-91843 GCA_010110895.2 Picea sitchensis
TCCTATGCATGGGATTCATATGATACTTCCATGACTACCTATGGGGTCCTCGACTGATGGTTGTCAATTGGAAAATTCAAATCAGATACTAAAGGATTGAAAAATTGCAAGTTTCTTTTGTAGGTCGATGTAGCCCCAAACTTTTATGGTTGTGGTATAACTTCAAATGTTTCATGGTAAATGGGTGGGGATATGTGATACATGTTATGGGAGAAAATGTGTCATTCCTTGATGGAGTGTTGTGGCTCAATGTCTATTGATTTTAGTTGTCCCAAGAAATCCATCTTGTCAGTTAGCGATGCCTCATGAACTACGATCGACTTTGGGTTGAATTTCTCTTCAAATTCCTTTCTCTTCTATGTGATAGGGTTGAGGTGTTTGTGGGCTTGGTTTGTTGTTTCTTGTGCTCTTCTTTCCTCTCACAACCATTCCTTCTCCTTCTTTTCCAGTTCTATCTCAGCTTCTTTTTATTTTTCAATGTGGGTTGTTGTGGATTCCTTACTTTTGGAGTCAGTGGTGATATCCCTTGTTTTCTTTAGGTCCTCGATTATTGTTCTCTAGGATTTTAACTTACTGTAGGTTGATGTGAAATATGTCGGCCAGTTGTTCAGGACTGTATGTAGAATTGTTTCTTGTGAAGTGATCTTCTCCAGTTTTTTGCATACTTATTTAAATTTCCCAAACTTTGTATGTAGGATTTATATTGTTTGTTGAGTGACTCCATCATGATTACTTCTCACTACCCTATTATGTAGTTTTTTAAGTTCCCTATTGTATCAGATGGTGAATTTATGATTGATTATTAGCACTTGTACTTATAACTTCTTCAATTAATTATTTTATTGCTGCTAATGGGTCGCTTCCCTTAGTCGGTCAATCTATGCCCAATTTTTCCTTTGCTATAAATACAAAGTCCTTTAGTATTCATTATTCTTTATTTATCCTTGAAGCAAGTCATGCACCATCTCGTGTACATCTCTTCCATCTATTATTTTCTTATTTGGTCACCTCATCATATAATTCCATTATTTGTTCATCTAACGTGACCATTGGGTCGAATAATATTTTCCTTGTTGGTGTTGTTGTCAACCCGACTGGTTTGAAGGATGTGATTGTCCTAGCCTCTGTATTTTTATCCCTCCTATGTATAATATTCTTCTTCATGATTAGACGTTATTTTTTATGTTTAGGGATTTTTTATTTTCCGACCTTGTTGCCTTTGTTAGAATCCTTGTTTTGTGGATTTTGGTCATTATGTTTCTCTCGCTCTGACTATGTGTGGGCATCCTTTTCATTTTCATACTTCCCTTGATATCATATATTTGTAGGCTCTGTAGTTTTAGTCTATTCTGGGGGGTCTAACTAATCTTTGTGAGGACTTCTCGATGAAGGATTTTCTGGAGGATTATTTGATTTATGCAGTGACTCTTTGCCATCATTTACTTATTTGGGTTTCTCTTCCACCTGGACATTTTGTGGGCAATTTTTCCTTGCTTCCTCGTTAGTTTTTTCTAATGATTCTATATTTTACAATGGTATAATACTTGTTTGTGTACCGGTTGAATTGTGTACAGGGGGAGTATTGGCTAACCCCTGGATATTTATGCTTGTTCCTCCTTCAACATGTGTTGACTTACCTGCTCCTAGTGGAGTAAAGTAAGAAATTGGTTCTTCCACTGTAATAGTCTTCTTGGTGGTTCTGTTCTGCATTGTATGGTTGATATCCTCTAACACTGAGTGTGATGCACTTTCTGAATGGAGACTTTGAACTCGGGAGTTTGAAATTGTTCCCTCTAAGGATAATTATTGTTGACCTTTCCTGACTTTTTTTTTTTCGTCATTGTCTTCTTTGTTTTTCTTGTTTCTTCAAAAAATAGAGTAGGGTTGGTCGATGAATATTCTCTTTTAAGTTTGATTGTCTCTATTCTCGTCCATTGCTTCTTTGGAATAATATTTTTTCTAGGGTCAATTCGAATACTCTTCAACCAACTTGCTGAAATTCGGGTTGACTGCTCTATATCTTTCTTTCCCTTCAACCTTTTCTTGTTTTGTCCCCTTGTTTCTGTATTCTTTTCTAAAGTCTCTTTGGTTTTATTAGCTTCAATGCACTTCACATTGAGAGTCTCCATAGCTTCTTTGAATTTCATCCCAATGCTCTACCTTAAGATATTCTGTGTAGATGTTTGGTCTTTTTTTATCTGGCGAACCCTCTCAATTATTTTGTTGGTGAATAGAGTCAGTTTTCCCCTTATCATATGGTCATTGAAATCAAGAGCCATGCTTGATTTAAATGTTTCCCTCCATATAATATAAACATCTTCTAGAACTATGTTAGGGTCAATTTATTTTTATCCCTTAAAATCTCTTTCTTGTTGTCTTTTCTTAGTCAATTTTTTCTTTGTTGGCGTTCATCCTTCCTTCTGGAGATATTCTATGAATGGGATTGTTTACAATGCCTATTTTTTTTTCTCTTCCTACTCTCCATCCATCAAAGGTGTCAAAATGGATTGATTGTCGCTTAGTACCTCTAGTGGTAACTTGGTTTGGAACCCCAATTGCCAGTCGAGCTCTTGGAAGATTTGGTACTCTGTCATCTAGTATTCCATCTCTTCAAGGGCTGGGCCTCTAGAGAATCCACACCAAAGCATGGTGGTGTCCAATCTTATTTGAATATGGGAAATTGGTGGTAATGAACTTCAAAATTTATATTCGACTCACCACTTATGTGATACATTTTGCACATGGTTTATCCAACATTTGAACATGATGTTGGACGAAATGGAGTTGTATGAGCCAACTAATCCTCATGAAAATACCTAAAATTGTTCATATTCAAGGTATCTTGTTCAATAAATGAAGGTTCTCTGAATGGGCATACTTGGCTCATAGCAATTCAAATTAAAATTGAAGGGAATTTGATTGCATGACCATTTTATTGGACATCTTTGAAGTTTATCTTCTCTAGTGCAGCAAGGAGATCTTCCTAGTCAAAATTTTCCCCCATATGGAAGATTTGGCCAATAGGATCTAGCATTGTAAGCTTCACATTGGAATCTTGAGCCACGGTTTTCAAACATAGCGACACTATGATGAATATCCATTTGGCACAAAGGTTCATAACTTTGTTGATAAGAAACCCTTTAAAATTCGTTGGTGATGTTCCTCCAGTGAAATATTGAATCTAGTTAGTAGGGTTCAAAGTTTTGAGGACTAGGATGCACCCATGCAAAATTATTGTGATTCGGTGGATCATTCCTCCTATGATCCTGATTGGGAAATCTAGCCACATATGTCCATTATGGTATCGAATGAAAAGGAATTTGGAAGCTTCTTCCTTCAACCCATCAAAGTCTTTGACTTGAGGTGCACCTAGGAAGTGATCGATACCTACTACTTCGAGGAAATTTGTTTTTTATTTCTAGGCACCAAATTCCATCCCCCATTGCATGAAGTTTTTCCAACATTGAGACCAATCGATCTCTTTTATTCAGGGGTTGCAGATGTTTTCCATGCATGCTTGCAACTTAGTTTCACCAATTTTTATCAAACTTGGACTTTGTTCGTGGTTCAACCAATGAATCATCAACATTTCCTCTCATTCTTGACATTTCTGTGATTTATTGGAGGTTGGATTGCTCTTTATTGAGTTTAGGGCTCAAATGCACAACATAGATTTTGATGGCTTGATTGTGTGCTATAGCGGGAAAACCCCTCTATGGACTACACCAAGGGTCTAAAGTGTAGGCAGAGAAAACCATCTAAATTATCCTACTTTTAATCACTATCCCAACATTACCCTACAATCATACATAAAAGAAAAAAGAGAGGGATTTGGTAGGCCTACCTTAAACTTTGCATCTGATGTTGATCCCTTTGCGCTTAGTTGTTTCTTGACTGCAAATATCCTCCCAAGGCTGACCTGCATTCATCAAAAGACAAACAAGAAACTACAAGCATGCATTCTACATATGGATTAGTGGGTTAGACATCATAAATAAGAAATGTAAACAAATCATATAAGTTTAAGACATCATTTAGCAGGACAGAAAAAGTACTTCTTTATATTAATCTCACAAAAAGTCACTTACAACATGAGACCGAAAATACTCCTCGAACTTGGTCATGGGCTCCTCTTCACTATGCACCAACTGCTTCCATGTCTTCTTCTCCTCCTCGGTTCTCTCTTAGGGAAATAGTAAAGGTCTTTGCAATTGGGGCAAAGGGGGATTGATAAAATGGGTAGATTTTCTTTGCTATCGTGCTTCTCTCTTGCAATGGTACCCCAACCCCTTCTTTTATAGGCCAAAATGGATAGTAACGGTTGGGGTTACTAGCTATGGGTAGTCAAACGGTTAAGCAACGACCGAGAAACCAGTATCCTATGCAATTTTCCACTTTTCGCGATATTTTGTGAGTGTACATGGGTTGTAGTGGGTCAGCAGGCATGTGTATCCAGGCAATAGTGGTGTAGGGTGCATACACCTTCAAAGCAATGGTTTTTTGAAGATCTTGTTGAGTGATGGCTTGGAAAATATAGCAAGTTAGATGGCCTGATGCCAGGTATGCATGTCTGGTACAATTTAGGGTTACAACAAATGCCCCCTAATGTGTGAGAACAGAAGAGCATCTGATGGCTGAAATACATTACAAATATTCACCACTATATGACGCGAGTGAGCCCAGGGACCAGAGTTCAGGAGGTGCCATTTGCAAAAATAAAAATTTCTCTCACTGAGGCAGGCATACCCATGCTCGGGATGAAATAAAATCAGGGTTTCCAATCAAATACATTGCATATCCATGTCGTATAACTATATAAAGTGTAGACGTGAGCAGTACACAGTGGATCTACATCTCAAAAATCAAGATATACATGTATAGTGTCCATCTTCAAGAATCCAATGACGCCCGATGGATGGAGATGAGGTCTTCAGAGCTCGAGAAACAACTTCAAAATCTTCAAAATGTGGGTAGGGGTGTAATATGAGTGTACAACTTCACTACCCATAGCTCTTCGATGGCTCATCAGGAACAGATAAGAGGATCTTGATGATCAAGCATAGAACTTCATTGATTTTGAGCAAGGAATTGATTGTTCTGTTAGGGTGGCTGGGCATGAGGACAAGAGGCAAACTGTAAAAGGGTCGACTCAAGTTTAGTAAGACTTCCCTTGGACAAAAGAATGAAAAAAGATGAGACTCAGGGGGCATGGAATTGATGCAAGTTTATGATGCAAGAGGCAACGCAAACTCTCCAAATGTGTAGAAGGGTAACCAAATGGAGGAGGACATAGATCTATGTAGTGAGAACAACTTCCTAAGTTCATATTAAATCCTAGATCTTGAATAACAAACAAAAGGATGTGCTTTTTCCAAGGGTGACTCATTGTGTTGTCAACAGAAAGAAAATACTTTTCCCTTCCTCTTTTTGGGGTATATTTGATTTTCTTTTTCTTTTTCAATAATTGTGGAAAGTTTTGAAAAAGAATAAACAATGCTACATTACAAAGGAGGATCGAGTGTCACAAACATACTAGTTCCAAGAACAAGGAACACATTGATGCTTAGAGCAAGGGGACATATGCAGGAAAAGTACACCTGAGAAAAATCCTCCATGGGTCAAGGTGTCAAGATGTAGAGGCAAAGTGCTACAAGGCTTGCGTATGAGGCATGCTTTAGATGGTTCAGTTGAGAGAAACATGGATCCAGCATTAGGCCAAAGACGCAGGAATGCACATGCGATTAATAAGACACAATGATAACGTCCTTCGATGTAATTTTAACGATCCCAGAGAAGGTAAGCTCGACGGTTTTTTATTTTTAGGGAGTCTGAAAAAACATAAAAGGAGACTCCACGGGGGTACCTTTTTCAAAGGTAGTCTAGTCAGCTCGAAAAAGGGATAAACTAGCACCGAACAAACATCTATTCAAAATCATTTTAATGAGTGTGACAAAGACAATATCACTCGGAAATATTTTCATATTTAAGGAGTCTGAAAAGAGCTTAACTATGGACTCCGTAAGGGGTGTTCTTCTGGACCAATTTAACATGTGAAGAAACAAGGTCACTCGACCATATTTTCAATTTTAGGGAGTCTGAAAAGAGATTAACTACGGACTCTGTGGGGGTTCCTTTTTTGTAAGTTAGTCCCTCTGTAATGATCCCAAGCCAATTTTTTGCTTGGAATCACTAACTAACCACTGATTTGATTATTATTTGTTGTGTATGCAGGTTGACCATGAATATTTTGGCCTTAGGGTTTATTCAGTTATTTAGCCATGGATTTATACAAACATCATTATCATCATATGAAGATCATCAACACTACAAAAGATAGGAACCACAAGAAAATAGCTAAACTTTATTATAAGAAAGAAAGCACATGTTACAATAGAGAAGCAGATTTGAATAGATGGCTTCAAGGAAATACTAGAGTTTCATACAAAATGCTCCCAGAGATACAAATCAAGCCTCCCAAAGGCTACCAATAGAAGGTGAATGCTCAATTGCAAAAATAGGGTTTCAGCCTAACCCCCAAGCAACTGGTACGGCCCTGATGACTGCTAGTACGGCCTGTTGAAGACAATGGACACCAAGGGTTCGGCCCTCCTGAATATATAGACCTCCTGATGCTGCCAAAATCTCTCCAATGATAGATCAAGGCAATGGAAGCCTCCTCCTGAAGTATGGATCTCAAACACTAAATCTTCCTCCTTAAACTATAGAAACCCTAGGATGGTGCGGCCCTCTTGAAACCCTGAATATGGCCAATAGTACAGTCAAGCTTCATGTGTCCACCAAATCGTTTGAAATTCTCCTGGATGATACATCGGGCACATACAAGCACTTGAGAGAAGTCTCAAGGTTAGATCTAGATTGTAGCCTTCTAGATATGAGAAATAATGAATCTCCAAGTCATACCCTTTCTCCTGAAATCATCCCAACCTGCAGTAAATGATAGGGACGTGATGACTCCTCCAAGAAGCCCTCAAACTGATGAGCAACGGCCTGGAAGCAAAACCCTAATGCTAGAAACCTCTCAAGCTTATTCCTTATGCTGGATCGAACTCTTCCTCAACAATTGGTGCGTCTCTGCAAGAAAACCTAGCTGGTACGGCCCTGCTGATCCAAATGGTATGGCCTTGCTAGTCCTCCTGGATAGATGATAGCTGTAGAATGGTGTGGGTGGAGTATTTCATACCCAAGACCAATCTTGGAGATAGGTGAGTGGAATCTTTCACCACTGAGCTTTGTTATCTCCTCAAATAAATTGGTGAAATTTTTTCTTTTGAGGTGATAGTTTGCGGTCTAAATTTTATTCCTAAATTTTTGTAAGTAGGTTAGAGAGTCTGTATTCTGTAAATAAGCTCAAAAGAAATTTTGGATTTGGTTTGGTCAAGAAAAAGTCAGAATCTCAAGTTTTGGTGGTTTAGGCGAGCCTGGAATGTGCTCATTAACCACTGAAAGCCTTTGTTCCCGGTAGTTAAGAGGTCAAAGCAAGAATGCGGTTAACCACGAAAAGCGTTTCAATAGTAAAAATGTAAAGCCCGTGCTTTCGCATGAGCCAGCTATCAAGTTGGAACAATGATGAAAACGTAACCGCCGAAAGCTCATCAAGTTGGAAGGTATGCACGTTCTAATGGTGTCTATCCGAAAGTTTGAAGCTCATGTTGTCCTTTCAACCGCATTTGTCTTTTCAAAATCTAGACACGACAGTGATACTGAAATTCATGCATGTTATCACGAAGCCTCCCTCCATTTCCAGTTGCAAGTACACGATCTATCATGATCCCGTTAATCCCTCATTAAATCCTCATTCATTATCATTTTGAATTCCAAAGATTATTGAGATAATCGTGAGTTCGCAATTTCATCAATTAAACGTGTTTCCAGAGATCCTAATCCCGTTTCCCCTGGTGATTATCAAAGCACCATTAGAGTCTAGCGATCAATCTCAAGTCAATTAATCCAGGTCGATTTATTAGGCAAGTTAAAAACCCATCTTGTTTCAAATTTAAATGAATATACCACTGAAAATCTAAAATTTTGGCATGCTCTCAGTCAATTTGTCGCCCGAAACTTGGTTAGCGTTTGAGCTCGGTGATT
The DNA here is from genome assembly GCA_010110895.2 of Picea sitchensis. NCBI lineage: Eukaryota > Viridiplantae > Streptophyta > Pinopsida > Pinales > Pinaceae > Picea > Picea sitchensis. The sequence goes on from SNQJ01S0017227.1 coordinate 86,936, forward strand.
CGAATTTTGTGTCACCCTGTCCCACTGGCTCTTCCATGAGTTATACTCTCTGTCTTCCTAAATTCTATATTCTTTGTCTCCCTGGATGCTCAGTTTCCCATAATCGCAGGTACAGTCAACATTCACCAATGCCGAAAGTAGGGCCAGTTTTGAGGTCTAAGATGGATGGAGTCTGGTACTTGGAGGTGCACCCAGATGTAGCATAGTTTTTCAAACAAGCAGGGGTGTTCACATACTGTGAAAAACTGACCAGTTTTCATCAACAAGTAGCTGAATCTTTTGCAATTGTATACGATGGAAGGTCTGCCAAGATAGGGAAAGAAGAGTTTATCATAGATGAAGCTTCTATATCATATTTTACAGGTCTTCCATGGACGAGAGACTGTTGGTTTAAATCTACAGTGCCATCCCACATTGAATTTAGATAATATCTATTGCCCATTCACAAAGATCTGATCTGGAAAAAGGATATCCCTATGTCCTTCTTGCAACCAAAGTGGCAATCTTTGTTAAAAACAATATTTGTATATATTACTTGTGAAGGGAGGTATAACAGAGTGATGTTCTATCACTTTAAACTTCTTAACCATTTTACAGGCAGAGAACCAATAAATCTACCTTTATATTTCCACAAGACTCTTACTAAAATGGCCAGACAAGTTAAAGCCAAGCCTATTAAGGTTGCTAGTAGACTATCTCACCAAGGGCTTATTACTCTTATTGTCAAAGAAGATTTGCAGAGGAAACAGGTTGATTGGGGTTTCTTTCTTTTTTGGAATGAATTCCAAACTGAGAAACCACCAGAAGATGAAACTAAAAAGACCAGTGGCAGAAAGACAATTACCCCCAAAAGTAGTCATAGGAAAAGTAAAGGTATCTCACCACCAAGAGATCCCATAGAATTATCCTCTATCAAGAAGAAAAGAATCAAAAGAAAACTACAGTTTGAAGGTGAGAAATCCAAGGACCCTACTACAGGAAATAACCCTTTAAACCTACCTTACAGTGATTCAGAACCAGAAAAAGAATTAGCAGAGACACAAGGTAATGTACAGAATGAACAGGGTGCAGACTATTTTTCCAATTTACCTTCACCAACTCCTCCAGAGGCACACAGTCCACCAGTGGCAGAAGCCTCTTCAAGTAAGCCTAAAACAACTAGATCATGGAAAATCAACAAAGTCCTGCAACAGGTCTATGAAATGGAAGTGCTGGAAAGGGTGATTAAAAAAGCTAATACAGACCTGACTGATAGAAATATAGAGATTTTCAAAATAAACCAAACCCTCAAAGAGAAGCATAACAAGATTAAAGACAGAAACATGGTATTGATCAGAGAAAACATGAAGCTGTATAGACAACTTAGAATCCTGAGGTTGAAGTTAAAGGAGTTTCAATCACCAACACAGGAGAAAAATGGATTGCAAACTCTGGCTAACTTAGATACAACCATGGTAGACACACCAGAGCCTTCCACACAGCTAGTAGAAGTTCGCAGATCTGAATGAACAAGGGTTGCCTCATCCAAGAAACCTTGAACATCAAAAAGGGATCCAAGGTAAGCATTTTTGCAATTTTGAAGTTTTCTCAAAGCTAAAGTTTCGGTGGTTTAGGCGAACAGGACGACTGTTCATTAACCACTGAAAACAAGACTTTCAGTAGATAATTCGCTCATGAGCTTTCTAAGTTAACCACCGAAAGCCTGTCATTTCCAGAATGATCAAGTTTTTACATAGATCAAAGTTTTTTGAGCTGAAAAGGTTTGAAGCCTCTTCAAATGAACATTTGATGAATTGTCAAGACAAATCCAATAGCTATTTTTGATAGATTATGGAAAGAGGAGGTGTTTCAATGGTTTATGGTATCTTTGACAAAGACAGAAAATCAGGACACTTTCTCACATCAACAGATTCGAATTTGTCTCTCTTGGAGAGTCATCATTTAGCCTTGGGAGGCTATCCTGCACTGCACTAGCACTCAACAAGAGAGGAAGACCATGAAATATGGGATTGACCTCATTTTTGGGGATCATTCCACATCTTTTGCAACTAAATTTTGATTTACTATCTTTAGCATATTTGATCCATGTTTTCAAGATCTCAAACTGCATTTTAAATCTATAAAGCTAAAGGTAGAATAGGAACCAAGGGTTCAACTTTGGATACTTTTTCATATTATGTACTCAAACTTCTCATTTTCATATTGAGTAATACAATCTTCTTTTGCCATAACTTGTTCAGATTTCATCTTCTTATCTATTATGTACTTGTACCTGGATATTATATTCATACTGTTATGTTTGTTTATGCCCGATAACTGTCATCTTATCATTGCATTCATAAGTTAAACTTTACAAGTATTTATGTGATTATTGTAATTGGCCATTCATATATGCGTTATATGTGATTCTTCTTATATAATAGTTATTTCTCCATACATCCCTTTATTTGTAAACTCTCTGAACGTTTGTGGTTGAAAGCCTTGTCCATCTAAATGTTTTCATGCATGTTTTGATTGAGAAATGATTCAGTCCTCCGACTTGATCCAAACCCACACTTTTTATTGAGAAAATAGTTACCAAAAGATTAAGTTACCAAGCATCTATGACTTACAGCCTAGGAGAGTTTCCTTGAGTGATAAAAAATTGGCGTCGTTGCCGAGGAGAGGAGATCGAAGCTCAGCTTTCTTAGGAGACGACATAGCTCCAGCTTTGATGATTGACAAATTCTGGACATCATTTGGGTTGTAATTTTCTATCTGGTGACTCCATTGAAACGAAGTGGCTCCAAAAAGAGCTCACACCAGGGCGAACCAAGAAGGCCCACTGACAACACCAGTTCCTGACCCTGAGAAGATCATCAGTAAGGGTAAATATTTGCAAAGACAGGCTTCCATATCTGCGAGGACAGTATATTCAGGTATTCAAACCAACACGTCTTCTTTCATATCTAAAAGGCCTCTAGTTGAATCCCCTGCTGCTGAAACTCATAGTTCTCAGGAAATTGAAAATTTATCTCAAATATTGAAGGTAGAAGAACGTTCACTTTCTTCTAATATTATTGACTCTGTTCTTGAGGTCGATGTTTCATCCCATCCTAAAAATATAATTACAGGGTCCTCTCAGCAAAAGGAAACCTCTTCTTCATCTTCTTTGAATTCCTCACACATCAAACCTACAGAAGGTGTTCTATACACTCACACTAATCTGCCTGTTCTTGAAGATATTTTACATGATCTGTCCTCTAAGGGAGAAGAAAATTTAGCCTTGTTGCTTGGTCAGTTTTATAAAGCCTCTTATTTTTCACCCATTTCTGAAAATTCTGCTCAAGGTGAAGTGAGACAACCATTCTTTTTTAACTCAGTCATCCCATCTCCACCTCCATATCCTACAAGTTCTTCTTCCGTATCAACCCCCAAAACTGCCATGGCTTCCCCTTTAACCAAGATGGAACAGATTTTGGAAAATAGGTATGCCCCATTTGTATTGCCAAGTCCTTTATCTGCTATGTCAACTGGAGATTATCAGAAATATATGCCTAAGTTTACCGGAGTGGGAGATTATACTGTTGAAGAACATATTGAAGCTTTTTATGATTATACTAAAAATATTAACATTTCATAAGAAGATGTGTGGACCAGAGTTTTTGTTCAGAGTTTGGATGGCCAAGCCCAGAAGTGGTTCAAAGAGCTACCGGCAAATTCAGTCACAAGTATTGAACAATTAGATGGGGTATTCTTAAAACACTAGGGAGAAAGAAGAGATATGTTATACTACATTTCTGATTTTGGAAATTTAAAGAGAGAAGATGGAGAGTCGGTCTCAGACTTCATCAAAAGGTTTAATAGAATTTTTGGCAAGATCCCTGCAGAGATTAAACCAAGTGACGCATCGACAAAGATCACATTCTTTGTTGCCTTTGATCCAGATTTTTATCTAATCCTCAGAGAAAGATGATCAGCCACACTTGCTCTAATGCAAGATGTCGCCCTTGAGGTTGAATCAAACATTACAACATCTCAGAAGCTCAAAGTAAAGGTCGAGAGAAATAAGTCTGTTGTTGAGCCCTCTTCTTCTTCTAATAGTAAAATGGAAAAGATGGAAAAGATGTTGGACAATTTGAAATCTGAAATGTCAAAATTGAAGGTCCAGAATCAACAACCAGCAAGGACAAAAGAGCCAAATAATTTTTCCCTGAGAAATCCAAATTCTTTCCCTTACAGAAGGAACAATCCACAAGTATAGATCCTTCAAAGAGATAGGAATGCAGCTGATGATCAGAGAATCAGACCACCTTTTCAAAATGAAATGTTAGATGAAGAACAACAACCATCTCACGATGAAGTCGAAGAAGTGGATGAAATAAACTGTTTTGGTGATGAAAATGATTCTTCCTTTTTGACACAAGTAGACTATGAGGAAGCCCTGATGGACCAGCAAATTCATGAGGCAATTATTGAAGAATCTATCTACTTGACAGATTATCAGAAAGGTTATAACTTAAGATCCAAGAGTGTTTTCCCGAAACCATTGATCGTTGCTCCTATGAAGAACAAAGAAGTCGTTGCTCCCGTGAAGAGTAAAGAAGTTGTTGCCAAGAAAACTGCCACTCATGTAAAACTGACTGCCTCTCCTACAAAACAACAGTAGAAGCAAACACAGCCCCTAGCCAAGGAGCAAGTCAGTCTCAGAGCTCCTTCCAATGAGGTAAAAGCTTCTGATAAATCAGCTTTCTCTTTTAATTTTGAATCAAAAATTCAGAAAGTAAAGATACATATGCCTTTAACTAAACTCATGAAGAATGAAATCTTTAAATCATCCATCCTGAAGTCCCTTGAGCCAAAGACCTCTTCATCTGTTGATTTTTTTAACCTACAAGATGACAAGCCAATAGTAACTATAGGGCCTAT
>SNQJ01S0017228.1:0-10617 GCA_010110895.2 Picea sitchensis
AAGCAAATCATCAATTTGTGGAAGAGGATAACGATTTTTAACTGTTATTTTGTTCAAAGCCCTGAAATCAACACACATTCACCACGTTCCATCCTTCTTTGGAACTAACACAATTGGAGAACCACATGGCGAAGAACTTGGCACAATTACCCACCGGTCAAACCATGGATTATATATATACACGCACATTTAAACATGGGTTATGGTTCCGAATCACGCACACATGTTTAATACAATATGCAACTATGGTATATATGTATGCGATTACAAATCGCGCGCACCATATTATACAATGGTTATATGTGTTAATAAAACTATGGGTCGGGGCTAAGCCCCGACCCGACCCCCCTCCGCTTTCAACATTAAACAATGTTAAATATATTTAATACCATAAACCTAACAAGGCTCATGTGGCGGCATAATGGTTAGCGGAGGTTTGTCAAGGCTTTAACAATGGGGGAGGTATGGGGGTCGAACCCCGCGGACTCCCATAAAAATTTTACATATAACCAAACAATGAGGGGGACACGTGGCGCCCATGGATTGGGCCACATGTCTCCTTATTATTCGCCATTAATCGGACACGTGTCAACACGCTACTCGCCAAAAATCGACCAATGAAAATGTGCCACGTCATCCAACTTCCACATCATCGGATGGTACGACCCTGCCACGTCACTGTACGGACAGGTACAGTCAGCGTCCAAAAATTTTGCCTGTTTGCCTTGGCGAACAGATCGCGATATCTTCTCCATACGGACTCTGTTTGAGAAAGTAAATATACTGCCGGAATCAGGAAGACGAGACGGACGCAATGACATTGTTTTTGTCACATTCCGAGCACTTTGAAAATTGAGCAAAATTTGATCCCCTGATCACTAAGACTCCTAGGGAGTTCCATTCTCTTGACTACCTCTCTATCTCTTTGAGAACAAGAGCGCCAATCTCCCTTTTTTGGTGTTTTTTAGTCTTTCTTCCTTGTTCTGTTCAGTCTTCTTTTGAGAGGCATTTAGCCCAGAGTCTCCTAGATTGTATTTGACTTTGTTTGGATTGATAATTGAAATTTATCACTCATTTTCATTTCCTTATTTGAGCTTGCAAATTCCTCCTAGTTGTGATCCCCTTGGGTTAACAAGATCCCTTGGTTCTTCCTTCCTTTCAGTTGTTTGATCTTCGCCTCACAAAGTTTTCAGATTGCTTGATTGTTTAGGAGTTTTAATCAACTAGGAATTGCAAAGGTTTGATTGGTCTTGAGTTTCTTTTCAATCTTTCTTGGAACATCTTTATTTCCAGGATGATTAAGACTATCTTGTTTACCACAACCTAGCTTTGAATGCTCTTCTCGCTGCTCATATTTAAGGATTGTTGAGCGATTATCTCTTTCTCTTTTTCATTGTTTGGGTTCTTGTTGGAGGCATTCTGACATTGTGAATTCTTGTCAACTTTTTGAGTTCTCGATTGAGTGAGTTATTTCACACTTAGTCTCTCTCGATTCTCGTCAATTTTGAGTGCATTTCTTGTTCAATATTTTTACTTCATATTCCTTTGTATCTGCATTGGATTCTTGCATTGAAAGTAAGGAAGTAGAAAGAACTTGCATTTGATTTAGTTTCATTACATTAATAATCAAACGAACAGAAATTGATTGCATTCAAATTCTTAGGTGGTACATGTTTGTAGTTTGCATTTGGTAAAGTGCATTGGATTAATGCATTTGGGAATGGAAAAAGACTCCTTTCCTTTCCATAGATATAGTTGATCGAACAAAACGATTTGCATCGCATTTTGTTGCACTCTTTTGGAGTCAAATTCATGAATATCATTAGTTTCACTTCCATACCCTTGAGTAAACAACAACCTAAAACTCAAAGTGCTAATTAAAATCTATCTAGAATTTTTTCTTTCTAGGGATTTGCAAACCTACATTAGCTTAAGTGTAGGGATTTGGAATAGGTGTTGAGAATAAATTTCAAAATCCATAAACAAACATAGAATCTTGCGATAGGGAGAGAAAATCCAATTTTCGTATAAGCATAGATGGGACCCCCCTCTCACATATGGGTTAAAAGCGAGGTTGTGTGTGGGAGAGCAATAGATATTACCCCTCCAAAGCTTCACCAAACGTAGTGGAAATATCGTATATTGGGGGTTCTTCTTGAAGTGTCACTAGTTTCATTAGGTCTCAGTGCTTCATGAATCTCAAATCCGTTCGAAGTCCTTTGGAGTTTATCGGTCCTCTTATCTTCAGTCCCCTAGATCTTCCACAAGTGGGGGTAGTCCCTCGGTCCTCTCAGTTGACCTCCCTTGTTTCTCCTTAACTACAATCCATGTTGCAGTGGCCTGCCTAACCAGTGGGCGCCACTCTAGAGCAGTCCCGACATAGAGGTTCCTCATGTGATCCACAATATTGACCCATCCTGCCTCTAGGACCTCTCTCAAAGCCACATCAAAGCACTGCCACAAATCAACACTACAAGGAGAACATCTTGTAGCAGAGGTTTTTATAGAACCTTCCCAAAAAATGTATCCCTTATTTGTTTATAGTGGAAGTTTTTAGTAGATGCAAGTGGCTAGATGTAATATTCCAGATATAAAAAGTATGCAGAACAGAAATGAAATGCTATAAATGGCAGATGAAAAACAATATAACCAGAACAACACCACAATAATACCAAAATGATACCAGAATAACACCAGAAAGAGCACTTTGATTACTGAGAGCAATGTTCACTTGCCTCTTCGAGGGGGAAATCTCTAGCAAAGTAGAGATCCATTACAATAATATCCAAAACAAAACTTCTCATACCCTCAACTACTATTTATACTAAATATGTCTTTCAAAAGAACCATATAGAGGAAGATCCTTCTAGAAGCGAAAGCTTCTATTAGGTCTTCTTACATTAGAATTATTCTTCCTTATTGCTAGGCCTTATTAATATTGACCTTTATTACATTGGAATATATTATTCTACCTACGTGAGGGGTTAGGTCCCTAACATGTCCTCCCCCTTAAAATTAGCCTTGTCCTCAAGGCTTGAGATGTGGAAATTGTTGCAGAATGTTAGTTGGTTCCCAAGTGGCATCTGTTGGGGTTGTATCTTTCCACTAGACCAACGCTTCCTTGATGGTTTGTTGACGCAAGCGATGCTCACGTTAGTCCAAATTTTTCTTGTAGTTGTAGCCAAATGGAGCCTTCTTCGTCCAACTTGGGAAGGTTGGTTTGAGTTTGGAACTTAGTTCCAATCACCTTCTTTAAGCAGGAAACATGAAAAACATGATGTAGCTTAGAATGACTGGGAAAACCTAACTGATAGGCCACTTGTCCCACACGCTTGAGAAAGGTATAAGGACCATAAAATTTGGGCGCCAGTTTCTGACAATGGTCATCCTTGAGGGAATTTTGCTTGTAAGTTTGTAGTCGAAGAAACATTTGATCCCCTTCTACAAATTGACGTTCAGAGCGACCTTGATCTGCTTGTTGCTTCATGCAATTCTGGGCCATGACCAAATTCTCTTTGAGAGTACAAAGAATAGCCTCTCAAACTGTAAACGTTTCGTCAACCGCTTGGACTTTCAAGACACTTGGTAAATATGAGAGAACTAAAGGTGGCTTTTGTCCATATACTGCTTCAAAAGGAGTCATGCAGGTTTGTATGGTATGAAGTGTTGTACCACCATTCAGCTAGTGGTAACCATTGAACCCGCTGTTTTTTATTTTCCAAGGCAAAACACCTCAAATATGTTTCCAAACACTTGTTGACAACTTCAGTTTGACCATCAGTCTGGGGATGATAAGTTGTGTTGAGATGCAATTGGGTGCCTTGTAGCTTGAACAGTTCTTTCTAGAAATTGCTAGTGAAAGTTGGGTCACAATAAAAAACAATAGAATGTGGCATGCCATGAAGATTGAAGACTTGATCCATGAAAAGTTGAGCCACAATGGATGTTGTAAATGGGTGTTGAAGAGCACAGAAATGAGCATACTTGGAAAGGCGATAAACTACCACCATCATGATTGATTTATTGCCTGATTTAGGTAAGCCTGCAATAAAATCCATAGAGATATCCCGCCAAATATCAGGTGGAATCGGAAGTGGTTGTAGTGTTCCAGAAGATTTGATTGTTTCTCCCTTGTTGCGTTGACACACATCACATTTAGCCACAAAATTACGAACATCATGTTTCATACCATCCCAGAAAAAAGAACGTTTGACCCTGTCATAGGTTTTGGTAAACCCAGAGTGCCCAGTTGTGGGTGTAGCATGAAGCTCAGAAAGTACCATGGATTTAAGTTTCGATTGTTTACTTAAATACAAACGGCCTTTGTATCAAAGTTCATCATGGAGCCAAGAGTACCCTAGGGAAACTAGAGAATTGGACTGTAATTGTTGTATCAAATGAGAACTTTTAGGATCGTGTAGCCATTCTTGGCGAACGGCTTGGAGCCAATCTGGTACAATGAAGGAGAGAGAAAAAAGGGACCCTTCATCTTCATATTTTCGGGAAAGTGCATCTGCAACCAAATTGTCTTTTCCTTTCTTGTAAATGATCTCATAGTCATATCCAAAGAGCTTAGTCACCCATTTTTGTTGCTCTGGGGAGGAAATGTGTTTTTCCATAAAATACTTGGGGCTTTGATGATCTGTCTTAATTTGGAATCCCCAATAGATAAGGGCACCAAAGATCAACGACATGCAAAATAGCCAACATTTCCTTTTCATAGATTGATTTGCCCAAATTTTGTTCAGACAGTTGTTTGTTGGTAAAGGCCAAAGGTTGACCCTCTTGCTTAAGGACAGCGCCAATTCCTTTCCCTGAAGCATCACATTCCAGGACAAAGGTATTTGTGAAATCAGGAAGTGTCGGGACTGGAGTGGTGCACATGGCCATCTTCAAGGTTTTAAAATCATGAGCAGCTATTGGATTCCAAGTGAAAGAATTCTTTTTAAGGAGTGCAGTGAGAGGTGTTGCAATATTTCCATAATTATTAACAAACTTGCAATAATAACATGTTAATCCTAGAAATCCATGCAAGATTTTGAGAGTCTTTGGGTGAGGCTAGTCTTACATAGCTTCAATCTTTTTAGGATCCACCCTGATGCCATCCTTGCCAACAACATGACCCAAGTACTCAAATTCTAAGGCGCCAAAAGCATATTTAGATTGTTTCAAGAAAAGTCGGTGCTGAGAGAGTAGATGGAGAACTCGATCCACATGAGAAATATGGTGTGTCCAAGTTTTGCTATAGATGAGGATATCATCAAAGAAAACTAAGACAAAATGACGACGAAAAGGATGAAAGACATGATTCATGAGGCTTTGGAAAGTGGAGGGAGCATTACATAAGACAAAGGGCATGACAAAAAACTCATAGTGGCCCTCATGAGTTCTAAAGGTAGTCTTAGGAATCTCTGCCTCTTTCATACGGATCTAGTGGTAGCCAGAATGAAGATGAAGTTTAGTAAAGGATTGGGCACCACTCAATTCATCCAAGAGGTCATCAATGATAGGAATGGGAAATTTTCCTTTAATGGTGAGTTTGTTGAGGGTGCAGAAGTCAGGACACATGCGCCAAGAACCTTCTTTATTAAGGACTATGACCACAGGAGAAGAGTAGGGGCTCGTACTAGGGCAGATAACACCTGCGTTAAGCAATTCTTGAACTGTTTCCCAATTTCATTTTCTTGGGAAAAGGGATGATGATAGGGATTGATATTGGGAGGAAGGCTTCCTCGTACAAGGGGAATGGAATGATCATGAACACCACAAGAAGGAGGGAGTGGAAAAAACCACTTGATGTTTAGAGGGGATGGATTGGAGGTCCTATGGCACAGAGGGTGTCTCAATTGCTTGTATGGCATGGAGTTGGGTAATAACACCAAAATGACCTTTTTTGAGCAGCTTTTCCATGTGATGGGAACTAATGATCTCAGGGGAATCGACAGTGATACCTTGGAACTTATGTTGTTGGCCCTTCTGGTCGAATTGCATGGTTAATTCCTTAAAATCCATGAGAATGGGAGCCAAAGTCCTTAGCCAGTCTACACCCAACACAATGTCACAACCGCCCATGTCGATAGCAAACATATGAGATTTCAGGTGGTAGTCACCAATTTGGAGACGCACATTTTCACAATGCCCTCCATATTTCATGGACCTGCCATTGGCAATCATGATTTGGAAATTATTGACTACACGGATATAGCAATTAGTTTCTTGGGAAATATGGCGATGAATAAAATTATGGGTGCTTTCACTATCAACAATAATGATGACCTTCCTATGCTTGATGTAGGCAATTAGCTTGAGGGTTTGGGGAGCAGAGAAGCCAGTGAGAGCATTTAGGGAAATGACCGGTTCTACTTCGGGAGGGTCTGAGGGAGGGGTTATGTCAGAGGGTTCAGGTGACACAGACACAAGGGGAGATTCAACATCCTCTTCTGAAACATCCTCTGAGATGACCATAAAAATATTTTGATCCTTACACTTGTGTCCCCGAAAATATTTTTCATCGCAATTATAACAAAGGCCTTTGAGTTGGTGTTCAACCATTTCGGCCCTGGTCAATTTTTGGATCTTTAGTGGAGTAGAAGGAGGAGTGGGATTTACTGGTTTAGTGTGAGGAATAGAGGGTGGTTTTCGGTTTTGAGAAGAGACAACCTGTTTTTCTTCCTTAGCTCTTATGGTAGCCTCCACCCAACTCTGAGGCCGATCCATGAGGACATGGGCACGAATCTCATCCTTGAGGCCACTGATAAAAAAATCTCGAAAAAAAGCATCAGACATGCCCTCTGTACGAAAAGCCAGTTGCTCAAAAGAAAATATAAAGTCTTCCACTGTGCCATATTGTTTCAACTTTGTCAAATGGCCTAAATGGTTGGTGTTAGTGTCAAAGCATTCATAAATCTCTGCCACAAAGTGTGTCCAAGCAACATACCCTTGACGGGCAGTTTTTCTCCATTGCCACCATTGCCAACGTTCTTGATCTAGATGGAGAACACCATACCGGAGTTTTTCCAAGTCATCTGTAATGTCGTACAAAGAAAAATAATGTTCCATTTGAGTTACCCAACCAGTGGGATCTGAGCCATCAAATTTGGTCACATCCACACGTGGAAGGCGTAGGTCATGCTGAAAGTGATGGGACTGAAAATTATGGGAATGAGAGAAAATTTCGGCTTCGGTATGCAAAGGTGGGTGAGATAAAGGGGGATCTACATGGATATGAAGCTTGGTGTAGATCATCGAAGAAACAGATTCAAGATGGGTAGTAATTTCTTGTTTGAGGTCTTCTTTTAGTTCCTCAATTCAGGCGATGGAGGAATGCATGTTTTTATTGATGGTGGCAATATTGGCACTGAGTTGTCTCACTTCTTGTTGGGTCTCTGTGAAATTAGATTGCAAGGTATTGAAGCGAGCTTCCAAGTCTTGGTTATGGGTATGGGCCTTGATGACGAGGGAACCGAAAAGGGGCGGGTGGGGTCAAAAAAATTATTGAAAAATGATAGGTATGAATGTGATAACGGCGAAGAGATAAATCCAATGGAATAAGTATCAAATAATGGTTCTTGTGGAGTTAAACTTCGGCCTGAAGAATACTACAGTGATGAAATGCCGAAATTCTTAAGCAGGAATAAATGTGTAGTGATTTGGCAACTTGAATGCAAGAGACACAGTTGCCTGGCAATAGATCTCGTCTGGTTTTTTTTGTTTTGTTTTTTTTTTCCGTCACCCAAAGGTTAGGTATTCAAGGGTTCTACAGACAAGAGTTTTCCCTATGCTATATTTCTCTAATACACATGTGGGGTCCAACAGTAGTACTCGTCCCAATATCTCAGGGCACCAACTAAGGAAGCTAGACCGTGCCCTTAGTCATACTACCCGACTACCCAGGTACTAAAGAGTATCTTCCCAAGTGTTGTTCTCGGTGGAACTATAGCATTCAGGCGCTCGATCCTTTATCTAAATATGGCTTTAGGAAATCTACGATGATCTGTATATAGGTGTTGTTTGATGCGCTACCACTCGAAGGGGTACCAACAGGGGTTACAAGGGTGGCAAACAGATGTGTGCTTAGGTATCACTTGTATTTCTTGCATGTATGAATCCTCGACCATGGTTTTATGTGCATAACGACAAATCTTTGTAGCTTAAAGACATTGGAATACGTCTCTACCCTGAAAAAAAATTAACCCACAATTTTCTGTCGAGGAAAGTGCTCTGATACCTGTTGGCACAGGGGCAGACCCGGGGTTGAACACTACAACAGCGCACCAACAAAACCCTAACTATTGTCCCTTTCAGCAACACCTGCGAAGCAGATGAATTCTCACCCGAGGTAGAGGCAAGGGTGGTTGCAGGACTCAGGTGTCTGCAACCTTAGTTGGGACATAGATCTATGATTGCAATACTTAACAGAGCACTTAGCCCCGAAAGTACATCAATATTTGAACACTATCTACTTCGCAGATAAAACAGAGAATCGCATCATTCATTCAGATTTGATGTATCTAACCACTTATCATAGAGAGGTAGATTAGATCTAAAAGATTCAAACACTAAGCACATTCACATGAGGCAGATCTAACATCCATATACATCATTAGCACAAAGCATAAACAGAACTATCTATCTATATCAAAGCACTTAGGAAGTAAAGACATAAACACATCGCACAAATCATAGCAACACAGCATGTACATGGTTCACCCCCACCCTGGGGATATGTCCACCAACTCTTCTCTTTATTATCTTCAGTCAAGCTTCTTACAGGCACATAGCATCAAAATCCTACTCTGCAGAATATAGGAGATTTGTGCACACTCCACTAGATCCTCCTTCTTCGATTTAGGGCATAGCACCAAGACTTCTTACAATTACTTGCACATAGCTCTGCAAGTCTCACATAATATGCACAAATCATCTGCAATTCATACTTAGCACTCAGCCCAATATCAAATAGATATGCCTCTTCCTTAGCACTTACCACACTTGCAACTGCTACCTCTTACATCTATTTATACTTTACAAAATGTGTTTAAACATGGGTAAACCCATGGGCCGACATCCCCATACCCGTTACATAATCCCAAATCCAAAAAAGGACCCAAAAAGGGGCTGAGATCCCGCGATCTCTGCTTCATCTTGTGCTCCTCCTTTGACAGTCTATCGAAGTCCCAAAATAGGTCAAACTTGACCAAGGATCTCCCAAAACTTGGTCAAGGGCCAACAGGACCCCAACACTCACCTATGACTCGTCCTGAGTCACTCTGATCTGAGTAGTTCTTCTTCGAAAGCCTCGATCTTGGCTCGAGTTTATTCGACTTATTGTTGTGCCATGGCCTCCTGTTCAACGAACTCTTGGATGACCATGTCGTTGACAGGTCCCTCCAGGCGTTGTTCAGCTACAGTGACAACCTGCTCGAGTTCTGCTCCTCGACCTTCGACCTTTGTGAACAATTGGTAAGCCTTATCTTGTACAGGTTGGAGCCTCTAAGTTACTTCCATAAATATACTTTGGATAGTGTGGATCTTTTGCTGGGTGGTACGTTGCTCTTGGGATCGCTTCATTCTTTCCACAGCTGACAGGGGCTTCAACTGTGCCTGTATTGTCTCTGCTCAATGCTTTGATTCCTGGAGTTGTGACTCCAGTGCCTGCAATTATGGGTTCTCAGTGAGTTTCTCATATGTCTGGGCACTGCAATTACGTAGTTGCTTGCATTCCATGGCAAGGGCCTTTATCCTTTCAACTGCACTCTAGGTGGTTGCTTCTCTTTGATCCCTTACATCCTACGGAGTCTCAGGCACTGTGCGGAGCTCTAAGTCTGCTATACATTGTTGTAGCTACTGGATGGCTTCCGCGAGCTGCTCTACTTGCTATGTGACTCAGTCCTCTGCCTTTATTTCTAAGACTGGCATAGAGCGAAGTGCTCTGCTGACCGCTTCTTTCACTTCGAGTTGCTCCGCGAGCAACTGTTATTTTCCTTGTTGCATCTGTGATTTTTCTTCATCGAACTTCGCTTGGACAGAAATCTTTTCTTGTTCTGCAGCATTGTGTTTTTCTACGAGTATGCCTTGCACTTGCTTCAAGGCCTGGGTGGCTTGTTCTACTTCTTCTCGTGCTCGTCGAAGGAGAGCTTCGACTGTATCAGCTAGTCGGTGGAATTGGGTTGGCTCATTTCCCAACTCTGGTTCTCCTGATGGCAGGGGCGCAGTGGAGACTGTGTGGCTGGACTGAAGGGCTTTTTGTACCCCTCGGAGTTTGACTTCAATTCTCTCATACATTTCTTCATGCTGTTGGATTAATGAGAGGGGGGTGAATCAGTAATAACGTAATTATAATCATTTTTCTTCAAATGTTATATCAATGTAGAATTATTATCCAATAATGAGTAATAATAAATAAACAATTACACACATACACGTTACACCAGTGTTTTACGTGGAAACCCAAATCGGGAAAAAACCACGGAATGTTTTTTCTTATATGTCTTGAAGAATTACATTCATTGGAAGCACCGACTTCCTTTGTTTTCCAGCTGCAACTGGAAGGAGGCTCCAACCCCCTAGTTTCTCAGGCTATAACCTGAGGGAAGCTCCAACTCCCCAAATCTCTGG
>SNQJ01S0017228.1:10627-52227 GCA_010110895.2 Picea sitchensis
AGGGGACCACTTTGGAGTTCATCCATATTTACTTCTTATCAACCATGAGAAAAAAATAATGAGTCATATTTACATCAAACACTATTGGGTCCATTACCCAAACCTTTGTGCTACGGGTCTTTCTTCAAGGGTTGACATCAATGACAACCAACCTTAATCAACACCTGCTTGGCTTCTTTTTTCTCTACTATTTCCAGTGAAGCGTCGTTCAGGGCTGCGATGATGAAATCAAAATCATCGGAGGTGAGGATAGTCTACTTCTTGGTCATGGTGGCTTTCGATTTCTTCCAAGAAGAATGTCTCAGGGGGGGAACCTTCCTCTTCTTCAAGGGGTCAACCTCGTCTCTGGGCGGTGTTACTTCGCCTGGCTTATGTTCAACTTCTACTTCGTCATCACCCCCTCAGTCAGGTGACACTGAAGCAGTATTTTATGAGGTGGTGCTTAAATTTTGGACCTCCTTAGTCTTCTTGGGTGTATTATGTTCTTTATGAGTGTCTTCTTGGCTGTCAAGATCAGATATCTCTGGAGGGTTGGCGGGGATAAGGAGGTCAGCAGACCATTCCTTAGTGATCTCCTCAAGGTCTTCTTCTGTAAGTTTATAATATGACTGGAGTTTCTCTTTATGTTCATCTGAACATGCTGTAATGTGGATGAAGTGTCGATCTGCGTTGAACTTCATCAGGGGTCGGGACCTTTGTAAGGTGTTCGGATTCTTGCGAGGCTTAGCTTTGATGGCTCTCTTTAGCTCGAGGTAATATGTATGAAACACGGCATTCGACTGGCATTGTTTGTTCATATCACTTGAATACCATAGGGTAGAGAACTTCGCAGCAAGCAGTTTGAACGGCTCTATGTCTGAGAAGGTCGCACCTTCTGGAATCTCCCAGGAAATAAATGCAATGAGGATCAGGAGCTAGCTGAAATGAAATTCATAACCTTGATCCTATGCTTCTTGGTGGTCTAGTTCTAACTAGTTAACTAGGTATTTCCCCCAATTCATCTGTAGGCCTTCCGCACACTTTCCTGCGAGGTCAACGACAAAGCCAGTGACCTGCGTAGGTCAGTTCTTCCTTACTAACTTTCCAGCTATCAGTTGACATGTTAAGTGCACTGTGCCACTCTGGATGGAACTACCTTGTAGCCTCTTGTTCCCTTCTCAACATCACCATATGTGTCTTTAATCCTTTGTGCTAGCGCAAGATCTGTGGCCTTCCCTGGGTAGAACTCCTATGGGTCAGGTCTTTGCATACTCAACCCTGTGACCCTATGGATCAGCGTTGGATCAACTATAATACAGTGGTCTAGCCAGAAGTAGCCCCCATGGAAGCACAACAGCAGGAGCTTAACGCACACGTTAACCTCCTGGTGCCTTCAAAAGTGCGGTATCTTCACTATATTTAAGAGGGTAGATTACGTGAGGTCCATAGTCCACTATTGAGGGATTATCTTTGAGTTCTTTCCCTTTGTCCTGGTTAGGTACTTGTACGAGGTGAGCATACCATAGATCTTGCAATCTTCGAGGTTGAAGTCATTGAAATTCAATGCTGTGATCTTATCCTACTCTGTTCGAATTGTGCGTATCCCCTTCGGGAGGTATGCAGTGACCATGGTGTACTCAAAATCTCTTGGCGCACTATCACGATTCACCGTGACAGCCAGAGGCGGGATGTAATCGGGCAATATGGTTGGAATCAGCTTCGCATTTGCTAGGTCATATTTGTGCTTGGTTCTCTTTTCCACTAATGGTCGGGATGGTCCGGCTCTGTGAGCAGTCGATGGAGAGGCTTGCAATGTTCTCGTCAATGAATCTTGTACACCTGCATACATCGACATTGCTCTTTCGTTCATGAGTTCGATGAGAACTTCCTCGACAATTTTCTCTGCATCGCTGAACTCGTTTGACATACACACTCGGTGTTGGAAATCTCAAGTTTGAAGAGTAACTTAGACACTGCAATGGGATAGAGGACAATAGCGTAATGATCACTGTGTAAAATCAACGAGTCTGCGGGCTCAAAATCACAATTAGCAAAAGTGTTCTCGGTACATGGCGCGACAGGATAAATAGATAACTTGGCAATGGATCTCTTGCAACAGATTGGAAGCCTTCATTAACTATGTTTTGTCCGTTATGGCGCGGTCCAACAGTCTGGCGGCGAACCATAAATGTCTTTCTACCAATTCGAAAGGTTGTCTGAATGGTTATATTGTTCCCAACTGCTATATTTCTTTGCCATGGCGAAGTGCCATGTGACGATGTTCTGTTATTCCGACGAAGCTCCAATTCTGCAAATTTTCCCTCTGCGAAGTTCCCTCTAGAACCTTATGTAACTTTTCAATCGTAGCTCTCTTCTTACTTAGTTTTCTAGCCTTCTTTACGGTGAGCTTCATCTCAGAATTCCTTTTTCCATTTTGATTCTTATCTCCTTTTGCCATAGTTACTTCGTGTTGTTGAGATTCTTTCCTAAGATTCGAGGGTGACACTTCTTCTTTATCTGGAATAGGTACTTCAATCTTCTGTGGGTCTTCTAGTGTTCTTGCAACTTCGACACCTGGGTCTCTGGTGTTAAATAGCTTCGATCTTTTATTTTGTTCTTCAATCAACTGTGCGATCCTTCTAGTCATGAAATCTTTTAACTCTTGTTTCTTCTGCTCTAAAACTTCTTTTTATTCCTTCCTTCTGGCTTGATCTCTTTCAATCCAAGGTTTTCCTAGTAACATGGTAAATGGGGCGTTGTTCTCAATAAAATTAACAATCTCAAAATCCTCCTCTGTTGAAGTCCCATTAGCATTCATAGATATCTAGGTGAGCTTTCCACATATGTTTATCAGCTTTCCTTTGAATATTTCTATTCCTCCTAATGAAGGGATCATAGCAGACCTTCCTATAGCTTCCCAAGTTCTTTTTGTCGTGATATTCACCTGTGTTTCTTCATCCAGAATACAGTCAATGTCGAAGTCTCCTATTCTTGCTTCTATGCATGATTTTTCTTTGAAGATATTTGATAAGCTGACATGTTGGTGGTCATTCAGGGTTTCTTTCATCTGTAGCAATACTTTCTCTGATTTTTTCTGGGGTTCTGTCATAATCGTAGTTTCTAGATCTGCCTTAGGGTTTTCTTGTCTCATGTTCATTCCTTCAAGCTTAGCAATCATTCTAGAGCAATCCAATACTTCGTGGTCCATATCTTTGCAACAAAGACAACTAGGTCTTCTCCCAGGGCATTCCTTAGCAAGATGTCGCAGTTTTTTGCAACTGTAACAGAGGGTTAATCCTCTCTTTCTTTTAAATGATACCCAGCCTTTCCTATAGTGCGCACCAGGAACATGGTAGCAAACCTGCAAACATTTCTTTCTAATATCCTACCCCCACTTGTTAGTCCAAACATTATTTCTATGCATAGGTATAACATATCTTTCACTATTCCTATCAGATCTACGCATGTCAAACCTTCTTTCTTCTATTAGTGCCCTAGTTTTCAAGCTAGGACAGAATCTATCAAACATACCTAGATCCATACTGTTGAAACAAAAATTTCCACTTATCTTACTTCTACAAAGCACAAAGCTTCCAGATCTATAACTTTTCACTATTCTTACCTTTATCAGAGCATAGAGCTTGCAAATATTACCTCTTTTAATCAAAAATTCTCACTTTTACCTTTCTCAAAGAACAAAGCTTTCAGATCTTTACCTATTTTCTTCCGATTAGAATTCTTTTCTTTATCACAGAGCTTATCAAACTAAGTAGAGTACTGCATACTAGAGCGACAGATCTACGCACAGAGATTTCACAATTTCAGGTTGGATCTTTTCACAAAGCTTCTTTCTCAGTTCCTAGCAATCACAGTTTCAGTTCGGCTCTTTGCACAAAGCTTCTTCTTTCTCAGTTCCCAGCAATCACAGTTTCAATCCTGACAACGGAACCATTTGTTGGCACAGGGGCAGACCCAGGGTTCAACGCTACAACACCGCACCAACAAAACCCTAACTATCGGCCCTTTCGGCAACACCTGCGAAGCAGATGAATTCTCACCAGAGGTAGAGGCAGGGGTGGTTGCAGGACTCAGGTGTTTGCAACCTTAGCTGGGACACAGATCTGTGATTGTAATACTTAACAGAGCACTTCGCACTGACAGTACATCAATATTTAACCACTATCTACTTCACAGATAAAACAAAGCATCGCATTATTCATTCAGATCTAATGTATCTAAGCACTTATCATAGAGAGGTAGATTAGATCTAGCATATGCAAGCACTGATCACATTCACATAGGTCAGATCTGTCATCCATATACATCGTTAGCACAAAGCATAAACAGAACTATCTATCTATATCAAAGCACTTAGGAAGTAAAGACATAAACACATCAACACATCACACAAAGCATAGCAACATAGCATGTACGTGGTTCAGCCCCACCCTGGGGCTAAGTCCACCAACTCTTCTCTTTATTATCTTCAGTCAAGATTCTTACAGGCACATAGCATCAAAATCCTACTCCGTAGAAGACAAGAGATCTGTGCGCACTCCACCAGATCTTCCTTCTTCGAGTTAGGGTATAGCACCAAGCCTTCTTACAATTACTTGCACGTAGCTCTGCAAGTCTCACACAGTATGCACAAAGCATCTACAATTCATACTTAGCACTTAGCCCAATATCACATAGATATGCATCTTCCTTAGCACTTAGCACACTTGCAACTGCTACCTCTTACATCTATTTATACTTTACAAAATAGGCCTAAACATGGGTAAACCCATGGGCCAACATCCCCATACCTGTTACATAATCCCAAATCCCAAAAAGGACCCAAAAAGGCGTTGAG
Source organism: Picea sitchensis (assembly GCA_010110895.2). Classification (NCBI taxonomy): domain Eukaryota; kingdom Viridiplantae; phylum Streptophyta; class Pinopsida; order Pinales; family Pinaceae; genus Picea; species Picea sitchensis. Next base: position 15,462 of record SNQJ01S0017228.1, read on the forward strand.
ATCCCGCGATCTTTGTTTCATCTTGCGCTCCTCCTTCGACAGGCTGTCGAAGTCCCAAAATAGGTCAAACTTGACCAAGGATATCCCAAAACTTGGTCAAGGGCCAACAATACCACTTGTAATATTCCAGATATAAAAAGTATGCAGAACAGAAATGAAATGCTAGAAATGGCAGATGAACAAAAATATAACCAGAACAACACCACAATAATACCAAAATGATACCAGAATAACACCAGAAAGAGAACTTTGATTACTGAGAGAAATGTTCACTTGCCTCTTCGAGGGGGCAACCTCCAACAGAGCAAAGCTCTACTACAATAATTTGCAAGACAAAAGTTCTCATGCCCTCAACTACTATTTATACGAAATATGTCTATCAAAAGAACCATCTAGAGGAATATCCTTCTAGAAGCGGAAGCTTCTATTAGGTCTTCTTACATTTGACTTATTCTTCCTTATTGCTAGGCCTTATTAATATTGACCTTTATTACATCGGAATATATTATTCTACCTACGTGAGGGGTTAGGTCCCTAACACTAGAGGTTTTAAACATCAATGCACCTCAATTGTCACAATGCACCGGTGCACTCACAAACATAACACACAGATACTTAATAAATAAAGTGCACTGATAACCATTATTAATATAAAATGCTAAAATATCATTTTTAGTTTTTTTAAATAATATAATGCATAGTGATGCTCCATGATAAACTAAGTGAACTGGTACACTTATAAAGGACACATCGAATCATAATAGAAAAATTGATTATTCGATAAAAAAATTAATTTAAAAAACTATAAAACCTTCCACAATGCACTTAAAAACCTCTACGGCTCATGTGCATCAGCAACAATGACATAATGGAAAATAATAACAGTGCACTTAACAATACTATAGCCTCAACTTTTTCAATATGTACGAAAAATCCCAACCGGTGCATCCAATTATATGGTGCACCGCTATAGGGTAAAATAAAAAAGTGTATTGATGCATTCAAGTACTAGAGAATGCACGGATGCATCTTATTGTTGGGTGCACCGTGATAGGGTAAAAAAAAATTTAAAAATCACCAAACCAAATTTAATTATTAAATTTACTTTTATGCTTCCAACCTCTCACACAAGCATCAGTTCTCACCCTCCTTCTACGACCATCCTATTTGCAATGCTCTATAGTGTTGCTTCCTCACTTCCCCTGTAGATTCCATACATATTCCAATTTTAGAAAAAAAAAAAAAAAAATGTATTTTTCCTCTATGAGCCAACCATGCCTCCTTGGGCGAGAATAGACCAGGTATATTGTTTGTTTCCTCCTTATTTTAATTTTCGTCGGATTAAAAATTAAAATTAGCCTTCAATTTGACATATTTTTCATTTTAAAAATAATTATGCATGGTGCACTTCACGCATGAAGCTCACCTCAGATGTGGTGCATCCTGTGAATTTACAGGAAGCACCACAAATGGTATGTCCTACGAATTAATGGGAAGCACCACTAGTGGTGCATATAAAATTATACAATGCAACACTAAAAACTAAGCACCATACACTAGAATGGAGTTGTGCATTATCGGTTGTCTTAGAAGAGGCACCATCTTCACAAAAAAGCCCATCGATGAGTTCTAACAAATTAAACATACCAGTGCCCCTCACTGAAATCAACACTCCATGATAGGTGTGTTATATAATACAACGCATCGATAAAAATACACACTGGAGCTCCAGGCAACATGAAGGACCGAACTTACGGATTCACCTTAACTATGCGTATCATTTTAGACGAGGCACCACAAGCTAATGCGTTATATGAGATAACACGCACCAGTGAACTACATAATACCGCACATATAATAATTATCATACCAGTCCATTTAATTACTAACATAGCACTAATACGCATGTTGAGCACTCAACACACCCTAAAATCCTTATGAAATTTTATCACTTTTTAGGTACCACTTGTTTTCTTTTACTGTCTAGATTCAGTTCACATGGGGAGGATGGTTTATTTTGTTTTGTTTTCATGACTCTTATCAATCAAGTCAAAGTGTTTTAACTTGTTAAATGAAACCTTGTGTATAAAATAACTTGGCATCCTAACTAAGAATTTGCAACTAACATTGCACTTAACACGCTTATGTTCGGCATCGGCAAAATTCAAGTAGGTAAAGTGGCCACACAGTTACACTAATCGTTAATCGTCGATGCACCATCAGCATCGGCAGAAGGCGGAGTTGGTTTGCGTGAGTTATTCGCCATGAAGTTTCAAGAGATAATTGATCTGCATCGGCGTCAACAAAATACGGGAGGGATAGCCATTGACAAAAGCCATAAAGAAATCACCGATGGTCGATGACCGATGCGCTTGCTCAAGGTCGGGAAAAATCTAAAAAGATTAAAACAACTACTTTCTTCTGTGTTAAACATATTGTCGATCGTCGACTCCCGATACACTTCCGGCATTGGGGAATTTTTGAGAGGGCCATTTCGGGAACACTTGGGTAGGTTTATCGTCGATTGTCGATCACCCACAATTTTCAGCGTCGGAAGGATGGGATGGGGTTTCAGAACTGTAGATTAAGGAAATTCCCAATTCCAATTGACTTGAGTAAATGAAGATGTCGGTCTCAAGTGCCATGTATCTTTGTCACATAGGGGTATCGTGCGGCCTAGTTTCACCTCGAGTCATATTAAGGTTTCATGTTTCCTAGTCACACATCCAAGTCAGCCTTACCACGTCATCTATGTACGGAAATATCGTTCGGCGTCGGAGCTTTTGCAAGAAGATATCAACGAATAGTGTTCGAAGTAGAACCCTGACCCCCGACTCACCAGCTGGACTAGCGAAACGATGGGATGTTTTCTACACAAGATACAATCGCATTCTAACATTTAATAGACCAGTTAATGTTTCATCCTGCATTTTTTGCTACCTCATGCGTTGATTGAACAACAACAATTTGAAATCGTCGATAGCACACATTACAACCCACGCCCGCATCGTCAACCCACGATCGAATTTAATTTTAAAACGTCTTTGAAGATCTAGCGACAGATTTAATAGAACTACACTCATAACTCGAATTGAATGATTGATGTGACAAGGTAAGTTCATCCCTGTTTAAATCTCTTGAATGGCTTTGAAAAATTTCATTATGCGCACAAGTTTGAATTCTAGAGCATTCAAAGAAGCAAAGCAAGCGTCTCAAGGTTGTGTTGATTCTCAGGTTATCAAGACCAAGTTAAACAAGTAGCAGAGGTATGTGTTCAAATTTGTCAATTCGGCAATCGTGATTTTCTATATATACATCTGATTTGTTGCACAGTCTCTAACTATTTTCTAAAGTTGCAGGGAAAATGCCTCTGAGAAAGCCAACCACCAGACGCTCGTCGAGAGCACCCAATCTAAAGGAAGCAGAAACAGGTGAAGGTTCTTCTCCTGGTACTGTGAGGAAGTTGGAGTACACTCCTAGGGTAGAGCCAGTCATAAAAAACTCAACAAATAAAGCCTTTGTCCAACCTCTGGTCTTCAGTGACACAGAAGCAAGCACCAAATCTAAAGTAATTCTCCCACAGTGGGGGGACCTTTTCAATAGAATCAGCCGGGAAGAGTACCCGGAGTGTATCCCACACAACAACCTAGATGTAAGGGCGCTCGATGACCAGGTGTTCCCAAACATCCGACGGTCATATTTGCACATGGTAGCAAGCAAAGCCCTGGTTTTCCCTTGCATAGAGGTTCCAAAGTGGCTAATCGACCATACAGACGCGCATAAATTCTTATTCAACGATCAAAATGGAGGGTGTGTTGGATTTTTCCTCTCGACAGAAGTCCAGAAGTACTACAAGCTCAGAGACCCAGAGGAGCGGCTAAACACAGACTTCGTGGTGAAGTTCTACGAATTCCATGACACCAGCCAGTTGGTGGCCTCATGGTGGAAGGAGGACAAAAATTTTACAAATCGGAGCAATGGTTGGTATGGGACAGTCAACCTGAGGGAGCCATACATTTACTTGATGAATCTCCTTTGTCAACAGTATGGAGAGAAGGACTGCTCCAAGTTTTCGGAAGCATGGATGCCCTTGGCATACATAGTGGCGATCTCTGGAAGCATCTTCAACTAGGGAGCGATAATTTCCAAACAATTGAGCATATGTGTACAGCAGGCTCAGACATCGAAAGAAGGGGAAGCACCTGCTTTCCACATGTCATCGTACTTTCTTGATGTTATTTGTGCAAAAAATGTCTTTACCGGCATGAATTTAAGCTGGCATGTTGTGGAGCTCCCTATCCACGTTTATTTTAGCATATTATGGGAGAACAAGTATAAAAAATCCTATGCACTCATTTGCGATGAATTCATCACTCGTATTCATTTTATTGTATTTAAAAAGGAATGTCTGAGACTATCCGCAGCAGCCAAGAAAATGGTAGCAAAGGTAGGCCATTGGTATTTGGATGAATGCTCAACCTATAACAGGGTGTTCGGGGCCACCAGAGCACTGCATCTACTCCCCGCTCAAGTCCCAGACTAGCTCATTGTGGGAGAAATATGCTAGCATACCATCATGTAGGGCTATAATTCCATGTTAGTCAAGGACAAGAAGCGGGATTTCATACCCTACGGTTTCCATGTGGGGTTTTATTTGGTAAAGGACACTGCTCAAGAGAAACAAGAAGGGTTGAGCCAACTTGAATTCAGATTCCTGGCAGGTCGATTTCGCAAGCACGATCCTAAAGGACTGATCCTCCAACATGCTTCACAAGTATCATCATGTTGGCCATATGCGCATGATAAATTTGAGGATGAAATTTTCACAAAGTGTGCTCAGGACTGGGAGAAGGTAGTACAGAGAATGGCCAACCCAAACATGACAAGGTTCAAGGCTATGAGCATGGATGAACAGGTGGAGACAACAAAGCAGTCAGCCCAAGAGGCCCTCAGAGATAGGGAAGAAATGATAGAGGCAGAGACTATAGAGGCACAAAGAAGAGGATTTCTCTCGTTAGAAGGGGCGCAGAGAATCATTGATTAGTTGTAGAATGACCCTAATCTTGTAGAGATGTTGAGGATTCTCGTTGATGACCAAATTGAAAGAAGAGGAGAGCCAATACAACTTGAAGAAATCATCGGGCCAGAAAACCTTGAAGTTCCACAACCACATATCATATCACTAGGGGGAAATTCAACCCAGCCTAAGATAGCAAGGACACAAGGTAGGACAAGTGTACCAAACCCCTTGTTTGACTTAATAACCATCTATGATGATCCGAAGAGTTTGGAGGTGTCCTTGGTGACTCCAGTGCAAATTATAGAGGAAACAGAACCTGAGAGAGCATCTACCCCGAGTCTCGATGCTCCAATTCAAAGCCATGCACAGAGCGACCATGAGATCAAAAGTGTCTTAAACGTTGAACTACTCGACTTGTCGAGAACCCCAATGGAAAGCTCGAGGGATGAGCTAGGATCGGGAGGTCAGAAGGAAGAAGTTCCATATCAATAAATTGACGCATCGACAGTCGATTACCAAGTAAGTACCGGACCTATCCCTGACTCTTCAATTTCGGTCGATGCCTCACCAGCCAATGCACAACAAATGGAGATTGAGCCATCAGGACATATAGAAAAATTCCAGGAAAACCAATCCTGGAACAAATACATGCAGTCGGGAGCCTAGTAAATACTCTAACTTGAGGAGAACAACAAATCCCCGAACCTGTTGATGAGGTCGTTGACATACAAGTGATCGCCTACGACAGAAAAAGAAAATACATCATGAAGAGGACTACTAAGAAGAGAAGGTTTACGCTAGATAGCTCGATTCTCCTCATGACAAAGGAGAAGTTGCTTAGCACTGAACAAGCCAAGACATCTGAACTTATCGATGCAGGAATGGCCATCACGGATGCCACATTGGATAGAGAAAGGAGGTATGAAAAGGAGTTGGTTTCTGAACTTAAGGATTTATAGCATCTACGCGATTTGGAAAAATACTATCAGGACTCCACATAGGCCACGATGTTTTTGAGAAGTGAGTTCCAAGATGCCTATGCTAAATTCACGAATGAACACACCTTTTCACTATAGGTATAGCCGATTTCCAAGAAGACACCCTAATGGCGCTAGCAACCTGCAAGGACGTGGAAAGGTGGTATGAGAAATCTCACCAAGTAGTAGAAAGGATCGATTACATCAGTGTGGTTCAAAAGGGTCAAGACACCGAAGAGCATGAAATTTAGGTGTTGAGGGACAGCAACATAGATCGATTAGGAAAGCGGTCGAATACTGGGTAAAAATGGCCAAAGAACCTCAGCGGGAGATTCAAGAGAAATGGGTCGATAGCAAAAAGCGATGGGAAAATATTAATCAGGATATGAAAGACATCGGCCTCCTAGAATTTGGCTCACCCGAAGACTTTTTCGACCTGCATGACATAGTGAAGCAACATGCAAAACAAGACTCGCCATAGATAGAAAATATAGCAAAGGTGGCGAGCATGGCACCAGGTCAAGTACAACAGTTCATGGAGCATCTGATTAAGGCTCAAGAAGTTTTGCAGTGGTTGAGTGATAAAATGATCAAGTATAGAGCACGGGCAGTAGAAGTGAAAGAAATTATTTCAGCCCCGATGGACTAGCACAGGTTCTTGTATGCCAACACATGCGAGGAACTCTTCGTCAAGTGGTCAAAGTATGAGAAGAGTTGTCAACTTCAGTAAAACCATTTGATGATTCTTAGAGAATAGAGAGATGAAAGCGCCATGTTGTGATATTTTGTTTTACTTAGCTTGCACTTGTAATAGATATTTTTAGTTAGTGATTCATTATAAATAGGAGGATTGAACTTTTAGCAAGGGTCGGTGGTTTTGGGAAAGACCCTCATTTTTGGAATTGTAAAGAACTATTTATAAACTACCTTAATTGAGAAGTCATGTTGAGGAACGGAGACAAACTTATGTTTTTCATCAAAGGCATTGTGTGATTGGATTTGAGGAGGAATTAGTTCCAACTTCATTTCATGAATGGATGTTGTAATGAGAAAGAGTTTATGAATCTATTGATAAGTTAATTGTTTCAATATTTTTATAGTTCTTATCTCTAATGATGAAAGAAAATCGTTATGTTAATGTGTGATTAATGCTAGAGCTAAGGAAACTATTTTTCTTGTCATCATTTTATTGCATGTATGTTTTCTTTCGATAATTGTATCTCAGTCAATAATTGAAATACCAGCAAGTTAATGTATTAGTACTAGGCTTGTCACAGATGTGAATATCTTTGTATGCATGCTTGAGCACAAGGGTTATCCCAAGCTCAACCTTCTTCAGTAGTTAAGATCCCCCCTTTTACCAGCTAGTTTATACCAGCACACATCTTTTAATCAAACCTATCTAATAAAAGAAAACACAAAAAGAGAATGTTTAAACTGAAGGAGGAACTTTCATAAGAAGATATCATGTCAATCACTATATAAAGCCCATAGATAAATTGGTCAGATCAAAAGATCTGGAGAACCATTCCACCATCAAACGTTCCAGAGTCTAATTGGACCTTCGTGGCGGGTTTGGTTCCTTTTGTTGAGTTAAAGGGATTTAGGACCCCTCAACATAATTGACGCTAGAAGGAGGGCATGTGAATGAATGACTAACAATATTTCTGATATAATATTTCACATACCCTACAGATTCAAAAAATCCCACATGCATGGCTAGTCATTCTCAAGACATCCCACATACACTGATCACTCCTGAAACGAGTAACTCACCCCAACAAGAGGAATAACATCTATTCCCTGAAATACCTTACACTCTTCCCCACAAGGAGTTGAACCAGTTCAAAAAAATCACAAGAGCTTACGCCCGACAAATTGGATCGTTACCCTTAGCTCTGTTACTTCATCGTAGAAAACAAGTAAGCAGACTAGTGGTTGACACCCTCGACCAAGCTTTTGTTACCACAGTAGAAGACCTGATAGATTTGTCCCTCACCAAGATCGAACATCCCCTTAATTTGATCCCTGAAACACCAGCTGGTAACTACTTTGAGCCCGACGATTTTGAATCTGACAAGGAAGGGTTTAACTCAGATCACTCAGCTTCGGAGTCGGACGACATGGAGGATAACAATGATCATAATGAATAAATGGGAAACCCACCTCAAAATAATCAACCTTGGTTGGCCAGAGATGCTCTAGCAATCCCGGGATGGGTACATAGCCTCCCTCGACATCCAAAAAAGTTACTCCCCAAATTTGACCCTAAAACCTCAAAATTTCTTGAAGACCATGTTAAAAAGTTCATACTAGCTATTAGACTAATGACTGTCCAACATGAAGACGTAGTATGCAGGATTTTCCCCTATACCTTTGAGAATTCAACCTCCACGTGGTATTTTAACTTGCATGTAGGGTCCATAACTAGTTGGACAAAGTTTCAAAAAGATTTTTTAGACAAATTTGTAGAAGAAACCACTACATGATATTTAATGGTTGAATTATTCGTCGCCACCATGAGTTCAAAAGAAAAGGTTAAAGATTCAATCAACGATTTACCACTATCCTGAACAAATTTCAACACGAAGCTAAACCCACTCAGGATTTGCAAATTGAGGTATATGCTAATTCTCTCCGTTCTTCTATTTCCATGTTTGTAGAAAGGGTTGCCAAGCATACCCTAGCTGAAAATTTTGAGGAAGCCAAAACAATTGAATTCCAAATGAAGGGATGTAAAGAGGGCCAGGTCTGACTAGTTAAGAAGGAAGCTCAACCTCCACCAAGGAGGGGACTCTTGTTGACTAGACCCCCAGGGAAACAAACTAAACAAGGTCCTGAAAAGGGAAGTGGAGACATAGAAGACCTACAACGGATGATAAAGAAGTTTTCAAATGAAATCATAGACATGAAAAGAAGTGTAGGGAAAGGAATCCAAGGCCAATGGCCCTATAAACCCTTTTTTTAAAGAAACCCACCGTTCAGAGCAATTGAACCTCTCCCAGCCAACTTAAACATCGACCTGGGAAATGTAGCATCCAACTCTTTATGTACCTATCATCAAGAGAAACATTTTGAAAGAGACTATCCACAATGGGTGCATGCCATGAATCTGATGGCCAATCGGTTCCTAGATGAAGTTTCCCTTACCGAACAATCAAGCGGCTCAGTAGTGAATATTTTCGATCAAGAGGAAGTTGACCTGCTAGAAGAAACAGCCATGTTGTTGTGGGATCATGACTTGCCAATGCCTTCCGATGATATATTTGAGGTTCAAGAACCACCCGTTGAGGTTTTGGCTGTGCAAACGCGAAGTAGGGGTCATCTGGTCTCAAATGACCTTACTATTTCCCAAACTTCGAGAGGAAAACAAACAGTCGATCACTCGAAAGCACCTTTTGTCTCCCAAAGAAATCCTATAAACATCCATACACGAGAATCACCCAAGCTAGACTACAACATAGTAGAAGATTTAAAAATATTGAAGGCAAATGTATTGGTCATGGACATGTGTATAATTCCCCAACAAAAGGACTTTCTTTTACAAGCCTTAAAGTCAGTAGAAACCCCTATAATGAGCACTGACCAAGGGGAGGTTCTCTCTCCCACGGACCAAAAATATCAACCAAATGTGAATGCTTACACTATAGATTAAAAAGGAAAGTCTTTTGTCCCACCTTTCCTTTTAACAATTGAAGTCTTCAACCGAAACCTCCATAATTGTTTAGTTGACTCAGGGGCATCCTCTAATGTCATACCATTATCTCTCTACAAGAAATTAAACGCAGTCTCTCTCAAAAGTGATAAACACGTTATACAATTGGACAAGACTCAGGTAAAATTTATTGGAGAACTCAAGGATGTCATTATCAGAATGGCTACACACCCAAAATTTGTTCAAGTGATTCACATCATTGTAGTGGATATACTAGAAGCTTATGGACTGCTACTTAGTTGAGATTGGTCTGGAAAATTGAATGGATATTTTAGCACGGGCTGGGCTCATCTTTAGTTTCCATTAAAGGGACTCGCAAACATGATTAGGATCAATAGGGAAAGGTATCTCAAACATATTGTCACCGATTTAGAAGCCTTCAATGAACCCTCGTCAGCAGATTTCCCCGTGCTAGGCAACTACTCTTGTGATTCTGATTTCGGCAATTTCTCCCCTCTCTCATTTGATCTGCCTCTTACTCAAAACTCTGAAATGACTTTTCAAGTAAATATACCGGTGGCGGCAGAATAAACCCTCTTTTGTCAAGAACCTCTGTTGGAAACCACAGACAAAGTAGGTGGAGAGGAGGAAGTTAGTAGGCATGGAGAAGCTGATCATTTCTGCTCACAAGTTTGGACCATGTACTTTGATGGGTCTAAATCGCAAGAAGGGTCGGGAGAAGGATGTATCCTCATTGACCCAAAGGGGAAGCGAAAATTCCTGTCCTGCAGACTAGAATTTGAATGCACTAATAATGTTAAGGTTTAAGCTATTATTAGGTTTCTTTTCAATTCACTAGATAACCATAGCATATATAGGATCACTAAGAAATACACAATCACAATAGACACAACATTTATCCTGGGAAACCCTCATGGGGGAGAAAACCCCGCAAAAGCTTCCTTAATATAGATAGCCAAGAGAATAAATCAAACAAGACAAAAATTCCTCTCCCAAGTAGTGCGCCTCTCTCTCTCTCTTCTTCTCCAACTGCAGCTCCAGACTTGCACTCTGATGAACAAGTGAGTGTGTGTCCAAATGAGGCACTAGCCTCTCTTATTTATACAATCTAGCAGGCGCTGGAGTGAGGTGTCTTTTCACTGGTAGGGCCGACTTCTCAATCTGGGTGGTTATAACCACTTTAATATATTCTCGGGCCGACTTTTCATTTAGCCCTTTACAATTAGGGTTTAACCAATCCGCAAAAGGGGATTTGGTCAATTACAATACACGACATGATCAATCTACAAAAGGGGATTGATCTAATGAATAATACATCAATAATAATTAGAATACTCTTTGAAGTTACATTATTTCAACACTCCCCCTTAACAACAAGGGTATTCTACAATAGCATCAGGCAAGAGAGAGGGCAGTATCATCAACAGCATCTTGGAACACCGACTGGCATATCTATAAATCATTGGAAGTTTTTCTCATCATCAATATCATCATCATCATCTTCAGCAAGGAGCTGAAGTGGCATCATCATCATCATCTTCAGCAAGAAGCTAAAGTGGCATCATCATCATCATCTTCAGCAAGAAGCTGAAGTGGCATCATCATCATCAACTTCAGCAAGAAGCTGAAGNCAAGGAGCTGAAGTGGCATCATCATCATCATCTTCAGCAAGAAGCTAAAGTGGCATCATCATCATCATCTTCAGCAAGAAGCTGAAGTGGCATCATCATCATCAACTTCAGCAAGAAGCTGAAGTGGCATCATCATCATCAACTTCAGCAAGAAGTTGAAGTGGCATCATCATCATCATCTTCAGCAAGAAGTTGAAGTGGCATCATCATCATCATCTTCAGCAAGAAGCTGAAGTGGCATCATCATCATAAATTGCATCAACATGGATTAGTATAACACTAATACATCATCATCATCAATAACAGCACAAGGTTGATATAACATTAAAAGAAGCAATATCACAGCACAAAGGCTGGAGCATCATCAACAACAACAACATCACAGCATGAAGGTTGGAGCATCATCAACATCAGCACTAGGTTGAGGGTCTTTAGCACGAGGTTGGCATCACAACACGAAGTTGGAAACACATCATCACAGCACGAGGTTGGCACATCATCGCAGCACGAGGTTGGCATGTCATCAACATGAGGCTGGCATCACAGTAATTAAGCTGGCACATCATCACAACAATTAAGCTGGAATCACAACACAGCAATTAAGTTGGCATCAACAATTAAGCTGGAATCACAACACAACAATTAAGCGGGTATCAGCAATTAAGCTGGAATCTCTCACAGCAACTAAGCTAGAATCTCAACACAACAATTAAGCTAGCATCAGCAATTAAGCTAGAATCTCAACACGGCAATGAAGTTGGCATCAGAGAACTCGGCTGGCATCTCAACACAACAATTAAGCTGGAAGCACAACACTCGGTTGGCATCTCAACACAGCAATTAAGCTACAAGCACAGCACTCGGCTGACATCTCAACACAACAATTAAGCTGGAAGCACAGCACTTGGCTAGCATCTCAACACAACAATTAAGCTGGAAGCACAACACTAGGCTGGCATCTTGACACAACACTACTCCCCCTATCGAGTGAGGTCCTTTTGGACTATACCGAGCTTATCTCAAAAGTGCTCAAACTTTACATGAGATAGAGGCTTGGTCAACACATCGGCAACCTGTTCATCTGTGCTAACATATTGGATCTTTATGGCTCCTCTCTACACCATGTCACGGATGTAATGGTATCGGATCTCTATGTGTTTCGACCTGTCATGAAATACAGGAATCTCTGTCATCTTTATGCAGCTCTTTTTATCACATAGAATCGTCGTTGCTTCCATCTCTAGGTCGAATAGACTAGTCAAATACTTATGAAGCCATATGGCTTCACAACTAGAAGAACACACAACAATGTATTCTACTTCCGTTGTACTAAGAGCAATGCTTGATTGCTTCCTATTCTGCCATGAGATCATGGCTGATCCCAAACTGAAACAACATCCTGAAGTGCTCTTCCTGTCAGAGACACTTCCAACCCAATCTGAATCAGTGTACCCACTTAGTGTGAAATTATGATCTCCATCATAACTGTGACCATAATATAATGTACCCTTAAGGTACCTCATCACATGTTTTGCAGCAACTAGGTGAACATGTCTGGGTTCTACCAGAAATTGACTCAAGGTGTTCACGACAAAATAGATATCTGGTCTGGTGTTCATCAGATACATCAGCGATCCAATGATTTGTCTATACAACGTGGCATCAATCAATTCTGACGAAGTGTCGACCAAAAGCTTCAGCTTCGTTTCCATGGGTGTATTCATGGACTTGCACTCCAACATATCAAATCTCTTCAAGATTTCAATTGCATACTTCCCTTGGTTAAGGAAGATTCTCTCTAAGCTCTGCCATACCTCAAGACCTAAGAAATAATGCATTAGGCCAAGGTCTTTCATCTCAAATTCTGAAGCGAGCTTCTTCTTACATTTGGTGATGATATTTTATTCTCCAGTTAAGAATAAGTCATCCACATACAGCAGCAATATCATTGGCTCATCATTCATAACCTTTAAGTAGAGGTTAGAATCAGCTTTACTCTTGGTAAAGCCCAAGCTCGTCAGAAAATTGTCTATCCTCTGCAATATCAAGCTCTAGGAGATTTCTTCAACATGTACAGATCCTTCCTCAATTGGTAGACATGAGTCTTTCTATCTTCAATCTTTAAATCAACTTTTCTCATTACATTGTACCAATCTGGTACACTTGCTCAGCTGCAACTCAATCTGCACAATCATGTTCTCGCTCTATGTGATTTCTGCAAAGCACTTATCTGTCTCATTGTCTGGGAGTATGTCCTCTACTCTCTCTGCAGTTGTTCCTTCTGGAATAGGGACTCTACACCTGCACCTGCTCTACGGCTGAGAATGATTGCTTCATCCTCACTGTGGCTGCTAAAATCTAAGAGTAACTCCTCTTCTTTTATAATGGCAACAACTTCATCTGAAACTGAGGATGGCTCAACAAATGATACTAAAGATAGCTCTTCTTCTTTCATGGAGGTAACTCTATCTTTCATTTTATTCATGTCTCCATGATCCAACTAATGTACTGCACCAACTGCCACTCAATTTTAAATATGGGGATTGCTCCCCCTGCATCTTCACTGTGGAACTACTCTACAAACCATCAGTGCCCAGCAATATTTCTAAGTGGAAGGTCTTTGAAGGAGATGAACAGATTATAAACTTTATGACCAATCAGGGAAATTTTAAAGACCTGGCTATTGACGATGAAGTATTCCAGGAGTAATCAGTAGAAACTGATTCCCATGAACAAGGAGGAAAAACGAATCACTCTAATAACAAACCAAAGTTTCACACAATACCGAAATGGGTAGCCAATTTAGAGAACCTCTTTGACTTAAGGTAAAGATTTAAAGGGTCAACAAACACAAAAACAGGGAGCTCTTGTCCCATGTACAAGACTATAAACCTAGGAACCCCGGAAAACCCTAAAATTATAAATCTAGGCAAGACAATGTCTAAAGAAGAAAGGAAAGCTTATCTCAAACTTTTCACAGAATATCAAGACGTTTTTGCGTGGTCCTACGGAGATCTGAAAACTTATGACACTCGTATTATTCAACACACAATCCCGTTAAAATCTGGGGTGAAACCATTCCAACAGAAGCTCCAGAAGTACCATCCATCTCTGGAACCCCTCATGTGTCAAGAGTTAAAGAAATTACTAGATGCTAAAATTATCTTTCAAGTTAGATACTCTGCCTGGGTAGCAAATTTGGTTCCCATTGGGAAAAATTCTGGGGATATATGCATGTGTGTGGATTTTAGAAACCTCAACAGAGCATCAGAAAAGGACAACTACCCGTTCCCACCGATGGAACAACTTTTGCAGATCATGTATGGTTCTGAGATTTTCTCCCTACTAGACAGTTTTTCAGGTTACAACCAGGTTCTAGTTTCAGAGGAACACCGATTGAAAACTACCTTCTAAACCAAGTGGGGAACCTTTTCTTATAAAAGAATTCCCTTTGGGTTAATTAATGCACGGTAAACCTTCCAGAGGATCATGGACGTAGCTTTTCGGGGATTGATCAACAAGTGTGTAGTAGTCTATTTGGATGACGTAATTATATATTCAAAGAATAGAGAAGATCACATCCAACATCTAACCCAGATTTTCGAAAGGTGTAGAAAATACAGTATATCTTTAAACCCTAAGAAAACTATCTTTGGTGTCAAGGAAGGGAAATTACTAGGTCATATTAGATCTCAAGCAAGAATTCACATAGACCCAGAACGAATTAAGGTTATAGCTCAGCTTCCCTTACCCCACAACAAAAAGGCTATACAATCCTTCTTTGGGAAAACCAATTTTGTGAGGAAGGTCACCCCCGACTTCGCTAAAACTATCAAACCCTTACAAAAAATGATTCGCAAGGATGTTCAATTTAAGTGGGATGACGAATGAAAAAATGCTTTCAGCAATACTAAGACTGCAATATCTCAAGCTCCAGTGTTGCGATGTCCCGACTTTAGCAAAGATTTTTTCCTCTATACTTTTTCCTCCGACCAATCTTTAGATGCGGTATTGACTTAGAAGGATGATGACAACAATGAGGGTCAGGTCTCATTTATGAGCACTAATCTCCAAGGGGTCAAACTGAATTACCCTACTATAGACAAACAAGCTTATGCGGTATACAAAGCATTAAAACATTTCAGATCTTACATCCTAAAAAATCACACCAAAGTCATTGTGCCTTATCCCGCAGTCTGATCCCTATTCACTCAACAGGAGATGGGGGAAAGAAGAGGAAATTGGATGGCATTTGTCCAAGAATTTGATCTAGATATAAAACCTGTCAAACTGGTTAAGGGATGTGGATTGTGTAAACTAGTCGTTGAAGCTCAAGACCAAGTAAATGAAGACTCTGGGTGGGAGAATGAATTGGTGTTATGGTGTAGCGAAGCTTTATATGTTCCCCCAAGGCAAGAGTCTTAGTATGGAAAATTGATTTATCTTCTACATCATAGGACTTGCCCAGAAAATTTAAACCCTAAGGAAAGGAGAGCTCTCATACTAAAATCGACACAATATCGCCTCATAAATTCGGTGCTCTTCTACATAAATTATGATGGGGTACTTTTGAGATGTCTTGAATGAGAAGATGCGGACAAGGTTCTAAAGGAGCTCCATGATGGTCCTGCAGGTGGACACTTTGCAGGGAATACCACCGCTCACAAGATACTAAGAGTCGGCTATTACTGGACTACTTTGTTTAGGGATGCTCATACATACGCTAGAAACTGTAAAACTTGTCAAATAAGCGTGGGGAGGGAAAAGAGAGAATTTGTCCCACTCCAACCAGTGGCCATATCCATACCATTCAAGCAATGGGGGTTAGATTTCATAGGAGAAATTACCCCGAGTTCTTCAAAACAACATAGATACATACCGACTGCTACGGACTATTTTACGAAATGGGCAGAGGCCATCCCTCTGACTCACGTAAATGAAAAGGTGGTAATCCAATTCATATAACAACACCTTATCACAAGGTTCGGTATGCCTTCCGTTCTTGTTTTTGATAATGCCACTTACTTTTCTTCCACCCTACTAACAGAGTTTGCTCTAGACAAAGGAATCATAATCAGATACTCTGCAAACTACTATCCACAGGGCATGTAGTGGCAAAATCAACCAATAAGAACCTAGTGAGGATCTTGAAGAAAACAATTGCAGACAATCTGAGAAATTGGCATAGTTTGCTTCATAATGCCTTATGGGAAGATAGAGTAACACCCAAGGAATCTATACGGAACTCCCCATACTTTCTGGTATATGAACAAGAATCCATTCTCCTGAACGGGCTATATCTTCCATCTCTTCGGCTTGCTCAAGGATCTAGAGGATAACCCTCATCGATTATTCAACAGAGAATTGATACCCTCCTCATGCTGGAAGAAGAAAGGGAAAAATCAAAATCAAAGTTAGTCACCCATCAGCAGATAGTTAAAAGATGGTTTGACAAGCATAAGGCCAAAGAGAAGAATTTTGAGGTAGGAGACTTAGTCCTGAAATGGGATAGAGCGAATCAACCGAAGGGAAAACACTCGAAGTTTCAGAATCTATGGCTTGGACCTTTCCAGGTAGCTGAGAAACTTGAGGTAGGAATGTATCGGTTGCAAAATCTGAGGGGGGAACCCGACACCTTCCCGGTGAATGGCCAATCCCTAAAACAATATTTTTGTTAAATAATAAAAAATAATAATAAAATGTGTGTGTGTGTGTTTTTCATGTTATTCTATGTGTAGGTAGGCTGATTGCAGGGTCCTTTATTTATGTTTTTATTTTGTGTGGTATTTTTTGTGCAATAGAGTTGTGTTCCACAAGGCATTAGTTGACCTTAATCAATACGGTATACCAAACTTTGTTCCTGACTCACACTTACATGCAACACAAGAAACGTTGGGCAAACTGTGTTTTTTTTTAAAAGAGTTTTGTATATGACCTTTGTGAATAAACAACCTTGGAAAGTGATGAAGTGTCTGCTTGGTGGTCTGGTAAAACCTAAAGGGAAAGATAGTAAGTTGGAAAGGACCAAATGTACCTCAAGACAGAGCTAAAAAAAAATTCACCTTAACCATCTCATCTTGCAATAACAGACGTCCTCCTCTCCCACTCGCTCAGGGCATCTCTGCCAAAAATAAGTCAATTATATCAAATGAGTGTGAAGTAGGAGAGGGTATGCATATAACTCAATCGGGGATATGGACGCTCGTTGGCAGCGAAGCAAGGTCTGTGACGTTGGGGTGACTTCATCGAAGCTATGGATGCTCGTCGGCAGCGGAGCAACACCGCAGCAAGTGAATGATGATAACTAAAAGGCCCGGTGCTAGTGAATGATTTACTTGAATCTTGTCAAAAGGGTGTGTGGGTCATGGTCAAGAGGAACGAAAGTGGAACAAAGGTTGAAACTCCATAGGTGGGCCCAGATTCACGAACCAGTGGAATTTTAAATGCAAGTATAGAAGAGACTCTGATAAAAACAAAACCAGTTAGGTTCTTAACCAGCTTCTGCATCATCTAAGCCTGGGGAAGGAACATAGATTCTTCCTTCACCCAGTAAATCGCCATTTGTTGAGAGCTCAACACACCCTAAAAGCCTTATGAAATTTTATCACTTTTTGGGTACCACTTGTTTTATTTTACTGTCTAGATTCAGTTCACATGGGGGGGATGGTTTATTTTGTTTTGTTTTCATGACTCTTATCAATCAAGTCAGAGTGTTTGAAATTGTTAAATGAAACCTTGTGTCTAAAAGAACTTGACATCCTAACTAAGAATATGCAACTAACATTTCACCTAACGTGCTTATGTTCGGCGTCAGCAAAATTCAAGCAGGTAAAGTGGCCACACAGTTACACTAATCATCGATCGTCGATGCACCATCGGCATCGGAAAAAGGCGGAGTTGGTTTGCGTGAGTTATTTGCCACGAAGTTTCGAGAGATAGCCGATCCCCATCGGCGTCGGCAAAATGTGGGAGGGATATCCATTGACAAAATCCATAAAGAAATCACCGATGGTCGATGACCGATGCGCTTGCTTGGGGTAGGGGAAAATATAAAAAGATTAAAACAATTGATTTCTTCTACGTTAAACATATCGTCGATCATCGACTCCCGATACACTTTCGGCATCGGGGAATTTTCAAGAGGGCCATTCCGGGAACACTTGGGTAGGTTTATTGTCGATCGTCGATCCTTGATACTTTTCGGCATCGAAAGGATGGGATGGGGTTTTAGAACGTGTAGCTTAAGGAAAGTATCGATTCCAATTGACTCGAGTAAATGAAGACGTCGGTCTCGAGTGCCACGATTCTTTGTCGCATAGGGGTATCATACGACCTAGTTTCACCTCGAGTCATATTAAGGTTTCTTATGTCCTAGTCACACCTCCAATTCAACCTTACCACATCATCTCTGTATGGAAAGATATTTCAGCGTCGGAGCTTTTGCAAAAATATATCAACAAAAAGTGTTTGAAGCAGAACCCTGACCCTCGAATCACCAGCTGGACTAGCGAAACGATGGGATGTTTTCGACACAAGAAAGGATCAGATTCTGACATTTAATAGACCAGTTAATGCTTCATCCTGCATTTTTTTCCACCTCATGCGTCGATTGAACAACAGCAATTTGAAATCACCGATAGGCCACGTTACAACCCGCACCCGCGCTATTAACCCATGATCGAATTTAATTTTAAAACATCTTTGAATATCTGGCGGCAGATTTAATAGAACTACACTCATAACCCGAATTGAATGGTTGAAGTGACAATGTAAGTTCATCTCTATTTAAATATCTAGAATGACTTTGAACAATTTCATTATGCGCACAAGTTTGAATTTCAGAGCATCCGAAAAAGCAAAGCAAGCGTCTCGAGACTATGTTGATTCTCAGGTTATCAAGACCAGGTTAAACAAGCAACAGAGGTATGTGTTCAAATTTGTCAATTTGGCGGTCGTGGTTTTCTATATATACATCTCATTTCTTGCACAGTCTCTAACTATTTTCTAAAGTTGGAGGGAAAACGCCTCTGAGAAAGCCAACCACTAAACGCTCACCAAGAGCACCTAAGCTAAAGGAAGCAGAAACGGGTGAAGGTTCTTCTCCTGGTACTACGAGACAATTGGAGTACATTCCCAGGGCAGAGCTGGTCATAAAACCCTCAACAAAGAAATCCTTTGTCCAACCTCTGATCTTCGGTGACATGGAAGCAAGCACCGGATCCAAATTAATGCTCCCACAGTGGGTGGACTTTTTCAACAGAATCAGTCAGGAGGAGTACCCGGAGTGTATCCCACACAATGACCCAGATGTAAGGGCGCTTGATGACCTGGTGTTCCCAAACATATGACGGTCATATTTTCACATGTTAGCTAGCAGAACCCCAGTTTTCCCTTGCATAGAGGTTCTAAAGTGGCTAATCGATCATACAAACATGCAGAAATGCTTAATCAACGATGAGAATGGTGGGTGTGTCGAAGTTTTCCTCTCGACATAAGTCCAGAAGTACTACAAGCTCAAAGACCCAGAGGAGCAGCTAAACACAAACTTCATGGTGAAGTTCTACCAATTCCATGAAACCAACCGGTTGATGGCATGATGGTGAAAGGAGGACAAAAAGTTTACAAACTGAAGCAATGGTTGGTATGGGACAGTCAACCTGAGGGAGCCATACATTTACTTGATGGCTCTCATCTGCCAATTGTATGGAGAGAAGGACTGCTCCAATTTTTCGGAAGCATGGATTCCCTTGGCATACACAGTGGCGATCTCCGGAAGCAGTTTCAACTGGGAAGCTATAATTTCCAAACAATTGAGCATCTGTGTACAGGAGGCTCAGACATCGAAAGAAGGGGAAGCACCCACTTTCCACATGGCCTTGTACTTGCTCGATATTATCTATGTGAGAAATGTCCTCGTCGGCATGAATTTAAGTTGGCATGTTGCAGAGCTCCCTTTCCACGTTTATTTCAGCATACTACGGGAGAACGGGTATAAAAAATCATATGCACTCATTTGCGATGAATTCATCGCTCATATTCATTTTATTGTATTTAAAAAGGAATGCCCGAGACTATCCGTAGTAGCCAAGAAAATGGTAGCGAAGGTAGGCCACTAGTATTTGGATGAATGCTCAACCTATATCAGGGTGTTTGGGGCCACCGAAGCACCACATATACTCCTCACTCACGTCCCAGACTGGCTCATTGTGGGAGAAATCTGCTATCAGACCATCCTGCAGGGCTATAATGCCACGCTAGTCAAGGACAAGAAGTGGGATTTCATACCCTGCGGTTTCCATGTGGGGTTTTATTTGGTAAAGGACATTGCTCAAGAGAAACAATAAGGGCTGAGCCAAATTGAATTCAGGTTCCCAACAGGACGATTCTGCAAGCACGATCCTAAAGGCCTAGTCCTCTAGCATGCTTCACATGTATCATCCTATTGGCCATACGCGCATGATAAATTCGAGGATGAAATTTTCACAAAGTGCGCTCAGGACTGGGAGGAGGTAGTACAGAGAATGGACAACCTGAACATGACAAGGTTTAAGGCTATGAGAATGGATGAACAGGTGGAGACAATAGAGCGGTCAGCCCAAGAGGCCCTCGGAGATAGGGAAGAAATCATAGCGACAAAGACTACAGAGGCACAAAGAAGAGGATTGCTCTTACTAGAAGGGGTGCAGAGAGTCATTGATCAGTTGCAGAATGACCTTGATCTTGTAGAGATGTTGAGGATTCCTGTTGATGACCCAATCGAAAGCAGAGGAGAGCCAAGTGTCCTAGAGCCAATACAACTTGAAGAAATCATCGAGCCAGAAAACCTTGAAGTTCCACCACCACAAATCAGATCACCAGGGGGAATTTAAACCCAGCCTAAGATAGAAAGGACACCTGGTAGGACAAGTGTACCAAACCCCTTGTTCAACTTAATAATCATCTATGATGAGGAGGAGAGTTCGGAGGTGTCCCTAGTGACTCCAGTGCAGATTACAAAGGAAAAAGAACCTGAGAGAGCATCTACCCCAGGTCTCAATGCTCCAATTCAAAGTCATCCGCAGAGCGACCATGAGGTCAAAAGTGTCTTAGATGTTGAACTACTCGAATTTTCAGGAACTCCAATGGACATCTCGAGGGATGAGTTGGGATCGGGAGGTCAGAAGGAGGAAGTTTCATAGCAAGAAATCGGTGCATCAACAACCGATTACCAAGTAAGTACTGGAACTATCCCTGACTCTTCAATTTTGGTCGATGCCTCACCAGCCAATGCACAACAAATGGAGATCGAGCCATCGGGACATATAGAAGAAGTCCAGGAACCAATCCTGGAATAGATACATACAGTCAGGAGCCTAGGAAATACTCTAACCTAGGGAAAACAACAAATCCTTGAACCTGTTGATGAGGTCGCTGACATAGAAGCGATCGCCTATAACATAAAAATAAAAGCCATCATGAAGGGGACTACTAAGAAGAGAAGGCTTACGCTAGATAGCTCGATTATCATCATGAAAAAGGAGAAGTTGCTCAACACTGAACATGACAAGACATCTGAACTTATCGGCATAGGAATGGCCATCACGGATGCCACATTGGATAGAGTAAGGAGGGATGAAAAGGAGTTGGTCGCTGCACTTAAGGAGTTGGAGCATCTTTTTGAGAAGTGAGTTCCAAGATGCCTATACTAAATTCCCGAATGAACGATACATTTTCACTGCAAGTATACCCAATTTCCAAGAAGACACCCTGATGGAGCTAGCAACCTGCAAGGACGTGGAAAGGTGGTATGAGAAAGCTCACCAAGTAGTAGAAAGGATCGATTACATCAACGTGGTTCAAAAGGGCTGAGACGCCGAAGAGCATAGCATTCAGGTGTTGAGGGACAATAACATAGATCGGATCAGGAAAGTGGTTGAATACTGGGTAAAAATGACCCAAGAACCTTAGCGGGAGATTCAAGAGAAATGGATCAATTGCGAAAAGAGATGGGAAAAGATTAATCATGAGATGAAAGACATCGGCCTCCCAGAATTTGGCTCACCTGAAGACTTTGTCGACCTGCATGACATAGTCAAGCAACATGTAGAACAAGACTTGTCATGGACAACATAGATAGCAAAGGTGGTGAGCATGGCGTCGGGTCAAGTACAACAGTTCATGGAGCATATGATTAAGGCTCAAGCAGTTTTGTAGCGGTTGAGTGATAAAATGATCAAGTACAGAGCACAGGAAATAGAAGTGAAAGAAATTATTTCAGCCCCAATGGACCAGCATAGGTTCACGTATGCCAACACATGCGAGGAACTCTTCGTCAAGTGGTCAGAGTATGAGAAGAGTCATCCACTTCAGTAAAACCATTTGATGATTCTTAGAGAATAGAGAGATGAAAGCACCATGTGGCGATATTTTGTTTTACTTAGCTTGCACTTGTAATAGCTATTTTTAGTTAGTGATTCATTATAAATAAGAGGATTGACCTTTTAGCAAGGATCGATGGTTTGTGGAAAGACCCTCATTTTTGGAATTGTAAAGAACTATTTCTAAACTACCTTAATTGAGAAGTCCTTTTTAGGAACGGAGTCAAACTTTTGTTTTTCATCAAAGGCGTTGTGTGATTGGATTTGAGGAGGAATTACTTCCAACTTTATTTCATGAATGGATGTTCTAATGAGTAAGAGTTTCTGAATCTATTGATAAGTTAGTTGTTTCAATATTTTTGTAGTTCTTGTCTCTAATAATGAAAGCAAATCATTGTGTTAATGTTAGGGCCAAGGAAACTATTTTTATTGCCATCGTTTTATTGCATGTATGTTTTTCTTTCGATAATTGTATCTCAGTTAATAATTGAAATACCAACAAGTTAATGTATTAGTACTAGGCGTGTCACAGGTGTGAATATCTTTGTCTGCATGCTTGAGCACAAGGGTTATCCCAAGCTCAACCTTCTTCAGTAGTTAAGATCCCCCCTTTTACTAGCTAGTTTATACTAGCACACATCTTTTAATCAGACCTATCTAATAAAAGAAAAGACAAAAAGAGAACGTTTAAACTGAAGGAGGAACTTTCATAAGAAGATATCATGTCAATCACTACGTAAAGCCCATCAATAAATTGGTCGGATCGAAAGATCTGGAGAACCATTCCACCATCAAACGTTGCAGAGTCTAATAGGACCCCTCAACATCGCCATACAACATGGAGCACTATGAAAATTGAGAACATGGATTATCGAATTCACTAGAGAACCTTAATAGTGTGTATCGTTTTAGATGAGTCACCGCAAACCACTGTGTTATAATGAATAACCCGCATCATTGAAATATATCACATTGCAAATATAAAAAATAGCATATTGGTGCATTTAATGACAAATGTAGCATTGGTGCACCAAATAACATAGAGCACTGGGGACAATGCTTGCTTTCAAATAATGTGCATTGTTAATGTTGTGTATAATGATTTATTAAAGGGGCACCGGTTACTTTACCACATTTTTTTGAAAACATAAATTAATTTCAGTTTTTGATAAATACAAAATGGTTATATACGTTTGTTTTGTAATTTAATTTTTATTTATTTATATATATGTGCCTAAAAACAATTGTATGTGAATCAGAGATGACGATGACAAGCACAGGAGCAAGATAGGTTGTCGGTGGTCAATTATGGATAGATGCACTTGGTGCAGAGAAGGTTAGGTGCATGTCCCTTATTGTCATGACACTGGCACACTTTTCCTCTGATGGCAACACATTTGTTGATCATTGATGTATTATGTAAACACTTTAGTTCAGAGGCTCTGATTGATTAGGTGGTCAGAGATTTTTTTGCCCCAATTTTGTTTTACATTAGATCGTTGTTGCTCTATTTTTTATGGGAGGTTATTCTCCCCATTTGTGTCAAAGTTGTTTACATTATTTTTTTAGGGTTTCATGTTAGTCAGCTGACAGGTTCCCGCTTCCCTCCTAGGCCTATGACTGATGCATGTGGGGGCAGTTGTTTCCCAAGAGGTGTTAGTCAGAATGGTCATGTACTCCTCTCAGTAGAGAGATATGTGAACTTTTGGTTGGAGAGGACAATCATATCCTCAATATTGTGCAGTACATATATGCGGGAATGGATTGGAGAGGATGTTTGAACATCCTATTTACTACAGACAAGCCACCAGATGATAGAGGCAATATTATCAATATGTTTTGATTAACCTAGTCGCATATTTTTTTGTCTTATTTAATGCACATGCAATTTATTGTAACATTTTGTTTCAATTATCTGATTATTATTGTCTATTGTTTTGCAAATATTGGCAGAACTGTTGGGGGCGATCCTCCCTAACATGATGAGGAGATGGATGAGGCAGATGTACAACCTACATTACATAGACCCAGCATGCCACACAAGCCAAATCAAAGAGTTCAAACTAAGGTGGTGGGTCACATATGTGGTCTCATTTCTAGGTAGGGAGTGGCACATATACATGTTAGAGAGATCATACGGGTACCAAAGCTATTTGAGATATGGTTGACCCTTCCTCGTGACATGATGTCTCTCATGTGTCATGTTGTTGGTGCTCTCAGCCTCATCTACATGTTGAGGGATGTTTATCATTCCACTTCATTTGACTCAACGTTCGAGGATGATGCTCTCGATCCTCCACCACCTGGTCCTCCACCGGACCGATCGGTATCCCCTACACCACCTAGTCCTCCTCCTTCTCCTCCTCTTCCTCCACATGTGTCACTAACTACACCATCAAATGATCCTCCTTCTCCTCCTCCTCCACATGTGTTACCAACTTCACCATCAAATGATCCTCCTTCTCCTCTTCCTCCATGTGTGTCACCAACTACACCATATTCCACTGATCCTCCTCCTCCTCCTCCTCCTCTTCCACTTGTGTCACCAGCTGCACCATCCATCGATCCTCCTCCATATGATGTTGGTGGAGAGATATATTAGACTCTACATTTGTCATGCTCATCTGACATGGGCACTGATATACCCTTTACCTCTGGTAGTAAAGGTATTGATGCCTCTAGCTCTGGTGGTGGACCTAGCTAATAGTGGTACTTGGCATCTATATTGATTGTTGTATATTTGAATTGAGATGTATATATGACATGTTTATTGATTTTGATGAGATATATATATTGTTGATGTTTGTGGTTGCATTGGACATGTACTTCCACATTGGCATGTTTCTAGCTTGTAGAAGTTGTCAAAGAATCTTCTAGTATTAAGTTTACTTTAGTTAAAAGGAATTAATTGAAGTAAATTTGTATTTATTAGTGAATTGGGTTATTTAAGGAACATGCATAACATGAAACATGTAATCTAAATCTTAAGTGGGTTTGAGAAGTAATATCAATTGTAGATCACTTTGAATATTAGAAATAGATTGTAACTCATGATTACAAAAGAAAGGGTAGGGTGAAGGAGGAAGTCACTTCAATAGGAAGTCACTTGTGTTGAGGGAGACGACACAGTCAGGACTCTTGGTGAGATGCCAAGATCAGGAGACTCTTGGTGAGATGCCAAGAGCAAGGGACCTTTGGTGAGATACCAAGGTTAAGCATATTTGGTGAGATGCCAAGATCAAATATAGAAAAAAAGGACTTTTTCTAGTTGGAGTGTAGAAGCAAAGAAGGGCTTTTTACTTACACTAGAGTGAGGAGATATCACAAGTTGAGTGAAGAGATTTCATCCAAGTATTGATCAGACGGTTGGATCACAAAGGACCATGATTCAATATCTTGGATAGGTGGAGGAGGACTTCCATCTAGAGGTCATATCGGTCAAGGAGGAGAGAGAGAAGAAGCAACCGCAGGTGGGTTTCAAAGGACAGAAACCAGAGGAAAGTAGAGCATTGTACAAAAGTGGTCATGCGAGCTTTCCATACACATATGTGGTTCACATTGTAGATAGTCCCATATATGTGATTTTGTACATGGTGGATTGTGTATACCTCGAAAAACATGTTGGTACAGGGTCGTACAACAACACAAGGATTTCCAGGTTTGTCTAAAATGTATAATTATCTCAATGGACCACTTTCCCTGTTACAAGATCCTTGATTTGACCTTAATAAAAGCATCATTGGATTGGTTTTCCCTCCAGGGTTTTTCCGAGGGTTTATACCCAAAGATATTGGTGTTTATCTATGCTTGATTTGGTTTCTTTGTTTATGTTTATGTTGCATGTTTAGTTGATTACTCAGTTGTGCTTTTAGTATATAAAGTGATTTTATTTTGAGTTAATTGTCGGGTGTTGAGTAGAGTGGTAAAAGATCAACATGGTATTAGTGTATACCAAGGGTTGAATCCGCTTGGGAAAATCAAGATGGTATCATAGCAAGGTTGCTCTAGGAGGAAACCAAGTGCACATCGTATCAGCAGATCTATGAGATCTAAGTGACCACAGTAGAGATCAAGTTTAGATATAAGGTTGCAACAACATAAATATGGTATCATGAGTGTTGAGGTGGATGCTTGAAGGACTAAGCATAGATCCTCTTTCTTTTGCAGCAGATCAGTCAAATTTGCAGGAGATCTTAGCAGCTCTATAAACTAGCAGACAGAAATCAAAGGACTGATTTTTGGGAAACATCAGAGTCGAGGCTTTGAAGGAGAGAGGGATCACATGGGACAAAAGAAGGACTTTTGCTGATGTGCTTGAGTCATCTACTTTGGAGAAAAGATGGAATTTTTCTCAAGTGCTTGAGCCATGAAGGATAGTGACTCAAGGGATATCAAATGGGTGAATAAGGATGTTCATCCAAATATCAAAGGATGACATATTTATTGGATTCAGTGACTCACACATAGAGAGAACAAGGAATTTTTCTCAGGAGATCTCAGAAAGGGGTGAAGAAGGAATTTCACCTAGATATCTAATCAGTCCAAAGGAGAAGAGAAGCCATAGGAGAAGATAGAATAGCACCATGAGCAGCATGTAGATTTGGTAGCAAGGATATATCTAGGTAGCAGAGGTGTTGTAAGTACAGGATCATACAGCAGCAACAGAGGTGCTTGGTTGTGAGTGTTGGTTATTTCTCAGTGGATAGAAGACACACATAAAATGAGTAAGTAGGATCTCATTGAGTGGATGGAGAAGGAATTTCATTCAAGTGTGTGGGGTAGGGTTCAAGGAAATGAGCAAAGGGGTAGCAAGGGAGATAGCAGCTAACCAGCAAGATCGAAGGACTGATCTTGGGGTTTGTAGGGCTTGGTTATTTGCTTATTTGTATTCATCAGGTGGAACATTATCCCAATATGGGAGCCTATAAAAGGATCCAAGAGGATCTTGGATTATGGATCAATTGCAAGCAACATAGTGGCAAAGAGCAGGGAGCATGCAGCTCTAAAGGTTAAGCAGCTCAGAGGGAGTCCTCCTTCAGGTTTAGGTGGGAAGGTGTAGCCTTTCAAGTCTATCAGGCATGAGTCGATGCAGGATGCTCAGGAGTAGGAGACTTCTAGGAGGATGTTCAAAGGCAGTGAGTCTTCAGAGATAGGTTCAACCATCACGATAGGGATAGCTTATGTGTCAAAGGGAGAAACCAATCATGTATATTGGAGAGCAGGCATGGTAGCAGATTTGGTAGCAAAGATAGAACCAACTCCATGTGGCATAAGTACCTTCCTCGCTAAGAGGGAGTGTTGATGTTTGTGGTAGCATCAGACATGTACTTTCACACTGGCATGTGTCTAGCATGTGGAAGTCATCAAATAATCTTCTAGTCTTGAGTTTACTTTAGTTAAAAGGAATTAATTGAAGTAGAATTCAATTTATTAGTGAATTGAGTTATTTAAGGAACATGCATAGCATACAACATGTAATCTAAATCTTAAGTGAGTGTGTGAAGTAATCTCAGTTGTAGATCACTTTGAAGATTAGAAATAGATTGTAACTCGTGATTATAAACGAAAGGCTAGGGTGAATGAGGATGTCACTTCGGGAGAAAGTCGCTTGTATTGAGGTAGTCGACATAGTCGAGACTCTTGGTGAGATGCCAAGAGCAAGGGACATTTGGTGAGATGCCAAGGTTGAGGATCTTTGGTGAGATGCCAAGATCAGAGATAGAAAAGAAGGATTTTTGCTAGTTGGAATGTAGAAGCAAAGGAATTTTTTCTTACACTAGAGTGAGGAGATCTCATAGGTTGGGTGAAGATATTTCATCTAATTATTGATCAGAGGGTTGGATCACAAAGGACTGTGATTCAATATCTTGGATAGGTGGAGAAGGACTTCCATCTGTTGGGGTACTATAATCATAGCAACTTGATTCTTCAACTGCTTATTTGGCGTTACTCCCGCGATGAAGACATCTGTCTTATTGGACTCGGTTGATTCCATTTTCCCCTCCACCCGTTTCGCCTGATCCTTCATCACCCTACTGCATCCTTCATCCACCGTTGCGCCCTTCAGTCCCTCACCCTGCATTCCTTCACCCCTTCGCCAATGTTATCCCTGCACGAATAAACAAACTTAGGTTAAAAGAAAAATCAATTGGTTAATGATGTTAGTAATAAAATTAGTATAGTTAGTTTGATTAAAATATATTAGACTAGTTATTAATTAATTAATTAATTAACAATTAAGTTAGTTGATTAAATTAGTAATAAATTAGTGTTTATTAAATAAACATTAAACAAATACAAATTAAAAGACATATATTAATTAAATAAAACAAATTATAAAATATATAAAGAAAACACAAAACAATTATAAAAAACATATATTAAAACACTAAAACAAATAAAAACAAATAATAAAACATATCATATAAAAACAAAACATATTTTAAATAAAATTAATAAACAAAAACGTAAAACATATAAACATAAATAATTAAAAAAAAAGAAAAGTAAAAACAAAATTAAAAACAACACTAAAACATTTATCCTAAGTTCACTACACCACATCCCAAATAAAACCAAATCAAACGGCCATAAATAATTCCAGACCCCCCCCCTTGCCATCTGAAGTTTAACGAGACGGGGGGTCTGGAATGAAGTAGTTTCATGAAACCACCCCCATACACTTGTAATCTCCACAGGCCATCGGACCCCCGCCCCCCCACCTAAAACCACTTACCACCTCAGGGGGGGTCCAGAATACCACCTTGCCCAAAAAAAACCAGTTTCACAACATTTTTGACCAGTCGATTTTTGAAGGCAATTCCGGGAAAACTAAAGCAAATTTTGAAAAACCAAGAGAGGTTTTTCTCCATAACAGGATGAAGAACAAACACCTCTCTCAGTTTTTTCACAGGTTCCATGGTCAGGGATAATCGAAGCCATCTTCAAGCCCCATTTCTCCAGTTTTTCATTTTTCCTGTTACAGTCCTGATTTTGCGGGAGCTGTTTCGGTGAGTTGGAGGGGAATTTGGCAAAACCAAAGAATTATTTTGTCCAGCACATGCTCATATACAATAACCTCCTTCAGGTTTTTCCCAGGTGTCAGCATTGAAGAGAAACAGATGTCAGTGTGGACCCCTTTTATGCAGAAATTCGGCATGTCTTTCATGGCAGACAGTAAACGATTTTTGGGAATTTGTTGTTATTTTTGGCCAAGGTGGTTGAATCCAACTTCAAAAAACTTGAGGGGAGATCTTTCCTATTTATTGATGTGATTTTAATGTAAAAGGTTGTTGATTCTGGCACCCAGGAAGGCTATTCTCTGTAGTATTTTTCTGATTCACTAGGAATACAAAGGGATTTTTTCACAAGATTCCTGTATGTCGACGATTGGTGAAGTTTTATTTTTCGTTGAATGTGATTCTACTCAGTCTTCATTATGTTTCTCTCTTTCTAATTTTCAAAAGGAGATTTAACACATAATTTATCTATGATACTCTGTGCATTGCTTTTGAAAATCTAAATGTTTTCCTCTGATACTACAATGAAGAAATTCTTGAATGTTTTTTTGTTGTAGTTGATTATCTCGTCTGTTCCTTCTCTACATCATTTTATTTCTAAAGGATCCAACGTCTGCATTACCTTGCCCTATGAAAATACCTTATAGACCTGTGTTTAATTTCAAACTTGTCACAGACCCCATAGCCCAATGGTCCTCTTTTGTTGTCTCAACCAGAAAACTCCAAGAACATATCCTATTCTGCATAGCTAGCCTAATATCCTATTTCAAACAAATCTAAATTTGACAGAGAGATCCATCTCTGAGTCTTGGAGGGTTATATCCAAGACTCGAAGTGGTTTTGATATTGCCTCTGTGACTGCCTTCACAGCCTTGAGAAAATTACAGAGTGATAACATAATGGCGACCGTACTGGGGAACTTTCTCCAGTAGTGCACTTCAAGTTCCAGATCTGATCATTGATGGTGGACAGTGAGTAGACACAATAAGGTTGAGATCATTCATCTGGCGACTCCAATCAGCTCCAGACAGTGTTGACTCAAAGACTCCACTGGAGGAAGAACCTGAAGCATGACCAAGCAGCCTAGAAAGAGCAGGTATTCAAGCCCAAATTGCATTCAAGACATCTTTGGTTTTATTTGCAATTATGTTCTATCCTATTCTAAACCTGATCAAAAGTACATTGTTAAAGATTATATTGACCACCTGCTAATTGATGAGCTTCAAGAGACTAAGCCCCAAATTGTGGATCATGTACATACTCATACAACTGTGCACATCCCAGATGCACCTGTAGAAATCCTAGTGAGACGTAAGCCTCCTGCTTTATCTCCTACTCTTGCTAAACCTATGGATGGTTGTAAGCATCTTGCTTCACCTCTTGTACCTACCAAAATCCCAAACAGATACAAGCCCCTAGATTTGCCTTCTATCCTCCATGACCTCCCTGCAAATTACACCAATAATCTGCCCAGGTTTGATGGAGAGAATGCCAATATTAATGCTGAAAAACACATCCAAAGGTTTGAAGATTTCCTTGACCTTTATGAGGTTGAAGCTGACGATGTATATATAAGGATGTTTGCTTTGTCTTTGCAAGGTAAAGTTAAGAACTGGTTTAAAAATCCCCCAGCTGCAAGCATTAACAATTTCCATCAGTTTGTGCAAGTTTTCCTAGATCGATGGGTGATCATGAGAAATGTCTTTCTCATCCTAGAAGTGTATGACCATTTGAAAAGACAGCCAGGGGAGACAATACATCAATTTTCAGCAAGGTTCAACCAGATGTATCATGCAATGCCTGCTGATATAAGGCCACCCCCAGGATCAACTCACTTGCATTACCCAGATGCCTTCGATCCTGAGATGACATTCCAATTAAGAGAAAGGAACACTGCAAGCCTTGAAGAAATGCAAAAGGTGGCAGTTGATGTGGAAGCTAACTTGCTAAACCGAAAGGAAAAATTAAGGGCAGAAGAGGAAGATATAATAGAAGAGGAACAAATGACATCCTCAGAAGTGAAAGTAGATGTTCTGGCAAACACTGTAAGAGAGATGATGCAGAAGATTAGCAGGAAAGCTGAGCTTGTTTTTCAAAGACCTTATGTTCCATTAGCACCAGAACGGACAAGGATCAATGTCCCCAAACATTTTGCAGCCCAGCCTCTGTATTCTAAACCACCAAAGGATTATTTCATGTATTTGATTCATAATACAGTCAAAGATAAAACTCCAATGCAGCTTGTTGAAGAGCCATCAACTGATATGATGTGCATGTTTGATGACATTTCATTCATGGATGATTTACCCAAGCATGATCAGTATGATGAGGAGGATATCAAGATGAATTTTCCAGAGAAATTAGCAACATATTGTTGGGAGGAAGAAGATCATTTGCAATCCCAGTAGAACAATCAATCTGTACATGGAAATTATGACAGCAATGATCAAAATCCAGAAAATTTTCACGAAAATGAAAACTGTCTGCCCTTATGTTTTGCCTCGTTCCTGAGGAAACATTACAAGAAGATTGCACATAGAAAGGAAGAGGAATGTTCTAATGCATCAGTTGAGGAAAACAAGGGAGATACAAAAGTTGATCCAGAGGTGCATCCCTTGAGCCTTTTTGAAGGTCAAACCTCAGATGAAATCATGAAGCCCGAAATAGGTGATGAGTTGATCCATCTTGATTCATTGCCTCTATGCTTTAATTCATTCCAAATTTTGAGGGGTAATCGTGGTCAGATTCTAGTTGAAAGTCACGATGTAAGCCATGAAGTACCAGTAGAGCCAATGCCACCATTATCTAAAGCATTTTATGACCCTATAGTTGATATTATGGATAATGTGTGTTTTCAAAGTCAGTGTTCATTTACCCCCAATGATTTCAAAAATGGTTATGATATGGATATGATCAGACAGTCAGCTACAGGGGTGTGTTCAGCAAAAGCATCATTTCAGAACCCATCAGAAAAGTTGCAGCCATGTGAGGAAGTGCATGAGGATGCAAATAGCATAACTATAGTACCAAATCATGAGGTTGAATTGGTTGGATTTGAACATCAAGAGATAGGTCAGGTTTATCATGATCTTGTAGCTGTCTATATGGAGGAGATTCTCTTTTCAGAATACCCATTGATTCCCAAAGTCTTTGGAATTGTTCACAGACCCAATGCTTTGTGTTGTAAAGACCTAGCTGGAAATTACTCTCAAGCATGAGTAACAGACTTATTTCTGAGTTTTATCAAAGACAATGGAAGAGCAGAGTTATTAGATCAACTGCTAGATTGGCTCCATTGGCATTTTTCCATTACCTAACTGAGGAGTGATTGTAGTTGATTAGGATAGGAGAGTGTGAATAAGCTCAACATTCTGAGCATCTCTTTTTCAGCAGTGTTCTTTTTTATTTTGTCTCGGCTAAAAGATCAAAATAGGTACAGGTTGCAGAATAAGATTTTGGGATCAGCCCAAAGAATAAAGCACTGGTCTGCATGTTCAGAGTTCAGTGGTCCTTGACACCTCCCGAAAAGAGTTTCCATCCCCAGGTGAAGCCTATGTTGAGGTCCTATAATCATAGCAACTTGATTCTTCAGCTGCTTATTTGGCGCTACTCCCGCGATGAAGACATCTGTCTTACTGGGCTCGGTTGATTCCATTTTCCCCTCCACCCGTTTCGCCCGATCCTTCATCACCCTACTGCATCCTTCATCCATCGCTGCACCCTTCAGTCCCTCACCCTACATTCCTTCACCCCTTCGCCAATTTTATCCCTGCATGAATAAACAAACTTAGGTTAAAAGAAAAATCAATTGGTTAATAATGTTAGTAATAAAATTAGTATAGTTAGTTTGAATAAAATATGTTAGACTAGTTATTAATTAATTAATTAACAATTAAATTAGTTGATTAAATTAGTAATAAAATTAGTGTTCATTAAATTAAAGTTAAACAAATACAAATTAAAAGACATATATTAATTAAATAAAACAAATTATAAAATATATAAAGAAAACACAAAACAATTATAAAAAACATATATTAACACACTAAAACAAATAAAAACAAATAATAAAACAAAACTTAATCAAACATATCATATAAAAACAAAACATATTTTAAATAAAATTAATAAACAAAAACGTAAAACATATAAACATAAATAATTAAAACAAAAAAGTAAAAACAAAATTAAAAACAACACTAAAACATTTATCCTAAGTTCATTACACCACATCCCAAATAAAACGGCCATAAATAATTCCGGACCCCCCCTTGCAATCTGAAGTTTAACGAGAGGGGGGTCCGGAATGAAGTAGTTTCAAGAAACCACCCCCAGACACTTGTCATCTCCACAGGCCAGCGGACGCCCCCCCCCCCTAAAATCACTTACCACCTCAGGGGGGTCCGGAATACCACCTTGCCCCAAAAAAATCGTTTTCACAACATTTTTTACCAGCCGATTTCTGAAGGTGATTCCGGGAAAACTAAAGCGAATTTTGAAAAACTGAGAGAGGTTTTTCTCCGTAACAGGATGAAAAACAAAACATCTCTCATTTTTTGCACATGTGCCATGGTCAGGAAGAATCGAAGCCATCTTCGAGCCCCATTTTTCCTTTTACAGTCCTGATTTTGTGGGAGCTGTTTCGGCAAGCTGGATGCGAATTTGGAGAAACCAAAGGAGGTTTTTGTCTAGAACATGCTCATATACAATAACCTCCTTCATTTTTTTCCCAGGTGTCAGCATTGAAGATAAACATATGTCTGTGTGGACCCCTTTTTTGCAAAAATTTGGCTCGTCTTTCATGGCGAACAGTTCAAGATTTTTGGGAATTTGTTGCTATTTTTGGCCGAGGTGGTTGAATCCGACTTAAAAAAAATTGAGGGGAGATCTTTCCTATTTATTGATGTGATTTTAATGTAAAAGGTTGTTGATTCTGGCACCCAGGAAGGCTATTCTCTGTACTATTTTTCTGATTCACCATGAATACAAAGGGACTTTTTCACATGATTCTTGTATGTCGATGATTGGTGAAGTTTCATTTCTTCGTTGAATGTGATTCTACTCAGTATTCATTATGTTTCTCTCTTTCTAATTTTCAAAAGGAGATTTAACGCAGAATTTATCTCTGATGCTCTATGTAGTGCTTTTGAAAATCTAAATGTTTTCCTCTAATACTACAATGAAGAAATTCTTGAATGTTTTTTTATTGTAGTTGATTATCTCGTCTATTCCTTCTTTACATCATTTTATTTCTAAAGGATCCAACATCTGCATTAACTTTCCCTATGAAAATACCTTATAAACCTATGTTTAATTTCAAACTTGTCACAGACCCCATAGCCCAATGGTCCTCTTTTGTTGTCTCAACCAGAAAACTCCAAGAACATATCCTATTCTGCATAGCTAGCATAATATCTTATTTCAAACAAATCTAAATTTGATAGAGAGATCCCTCTCTGAGTCTTGGAGGGCTAGATCCAAGATTCGAAGTGGTTTTGATGTTGCCTTTGTGACTGCCTTCACAGCCTTGTGTAAATTACAGAGTGATAACACCATCTAGAGGTCATACAGGTCAAGGAGGAGAGAGAGCAGAGGCAACCGCAGGTGGGTTTGAAAGGACAGAGACCAGAGGAAAGTAGAGCGTCGTACAAAAGTGGTCATATGGGCTTTTTGTACACATACGTGGTTCATAGTATAGACAGTCGCATATATACGCGATTCAGTAGGAGAATTGTGTATACCTCGAGAAACATGTTGGTACAGGGTCATACAACAACACGTGAGTTTCCAATTTTGTCTACAGTGTATAATTCTCTCAGTTGGCCATTTTCCCTATTATGGGAGCCCTAATTTGACCTTAATAAAAGCATCATTGGAATGGTTTTCCCTCTGTGGTTTTTCCATGGGTTTATACCCAAAAATACTGGTGTTTATCTGTGCTTGATTTGGTTTCCTTGTTTATGTTTCCACTGCATGTTTAGTTGATTACTCAGTTGTGATTTTAGTAGAAAAAATGATTTTATTTTGAGATAACTGTTGGGTGTTGAGTAGAGTGGTAAAAGATCAACATGGTATTAGTGCATACCAAGGGTTGAACCCGCTTGAGAAAATCAACATATTTGACATGTATATTGATATGTATATTGTTTATTTATATTATGTTTTTTCATATCATGTTGATGTTGTTGTTGCTTGATTTATAAAATGTATTATGAGTACTCTAATGATTAACAATATTAATGATTTCTCCATTTTTAAATTAAATTTGAGATGTATCACTAATTTAAATTTAGAGTTTCCATATAATATTTAAAGTTTTATGAAATCGTTTAATTTGGATTGTGATTGCAAAAACTTACAACCATTGATGCCATATAATGTTTAACTCTTCTTCAAGGTGAATTGTTTGTTGTCCAACAAGATACGATATGTAGTGTAATACCCCAAGGCCGAGCCCCTTCTGAATTGTAATTTTTCTTGTAGGCTGGTGAGCCAAGTGGTTATAAGCTGAAAGACTTATGTGTTTATTAGGCTGGTGAGCCAAATGCCAAGGCCAATGAGCCTGATTTTTGTATATGTAATTATGCAGAACATTAATAAAATTATAAACATTGTTGCATGTAGATCGACCACAAAGAAGAGTTATGGAGGACTAAGCTCCACTAGGTAGGGTAAGGAAGGGGGGCTAAGTATTTGGGCCTAGGGGCTAAGCTAGGGGGGATTACCTCTAGAGGAATAATATTTTAATATTATTTCCTGAAGACTAAGGTGAACATGATATGTTTTTGTTATCCTAAGTTCCTGGAAAGTGGGACGTAGGCTAAATGGAGTGCATGCAGCTCCAGGAAGACAAGTGTCTACCTGAGTGCATGCAGTTAAAGTTGAAGTGTCAGCTCACCTTGGGAGATTTTCCCATTCTACCATCCTCCACCTGAGTTCGTCATGCCATTATCCCATCCTGCACGTGAACCCAAGACCTTCGTCATCTAACCTCTGCATACCCTCATGCATCTCTGAAATGAGAAACCTTGAAGTCATCTCGTGCTGCTTCCTGTGAAGCCGACGTAATTGTAGTCGACTGAGCCG